>JAODAL010013963.1:0-89200 GCA_025379985.1 Phyllomedusa bahiana
GGAATGGCCCTGCTTTCATGTGACGCAATTTTGGCCCCTCCCATCCGAAGTCGCAGCAGAAATCGAGACTCATCAGACAGGCAACGTTTTTCCAATCTTTACTGCCCAATTTCGATGAGCTTGGGCAAATGGAGCCTCAGTTTCCTGTTTTAGCTGAAAGGAGTGGCACCGGTGTGGTTTCTGCTGCTGTAGCCATCTCCCTCAAAGTTGGCCGTACTGTGCGTTCAGAGATGCTTTCTCCCTCCCTTTGGGTTGTAACGGGTGGCTATTGAGTCACTGTTGCCTTTCTATCAGCTCGAACCGTCTGCCCATTCTCCTTTGACCTCTGGCATTCAACAAGGCATTTCGCCCACAGGACTGCCGCTCACTGGATGTTTTTTCTTTTTCGGACCATTCTCTGTAAACCCTAGAGATGGTTGTGCGTGAAAATCCCAGGAGATCAGCAGTTTCTGAAATACTCAGAGCAGCCCTTCTGGCACCAACAACCATGCCACGTTCAAAGGCACTCAAATCACCTTTCTTCCCCATACTGATGCTCGGTTTGAACTGCAGGAGATTGTCTTGACCATGTCTACATGCCTAAATGCACTAAGTTGCCGCCATGTGATTGGCTGATTAGAAATTAAGTGTTAACGAGCAGTTGGACAGGTGTACCTAATAAAGTGGCCGGTGAGTGTATATGTTCACACAGTGTCCTTTAGAACATATTTTGCAGTGTAATTGCGCTGCAATGCGCCCTGAAATATGTCCTGTAATTACGGTAATCATTGCTCTCATAGAGACCTATGATTACCTGCCGCCTTCCCTACCGCTTATCAAATGCCGTGGAAAAGAAGTGACATGTCACTTCTTTCCAGGGTACATGCAGGGATAATGAGAGGAATGGGGCTTGCCACTTTGCACTTTAGAAGAACGTGCTGATCAGTGCATTCTTCTAAACATACGGCGTCGTGGCGCGCTGATGTGCACGTCGCAAGACGCTGTGTGAACATACTCTTAGGGTACTTCACACGGCTGATTTTGACGCTGCTTTTGGGAGCGGTTTTCAGAACATTTCCGCTCCCAAAACAGCACCGAAAAAGCCCCCAAAACGCTCACATTTTATTTTCATTGATTCATATATAAAGTAGCGTTGTTGTTCACACATGACGAGGTTGTTACACGTATTTTACTCTTCTTTGGGCGCTGAAAAAGTAGCGTCAAGTCAATTCTAGAAGCGTTTGCAGTGCTGAAAATACCCATATGAATCAATGGAGAGCTTCAAAACCTCGGCATATTTTTTAGACGCGTTTCTCTGCGCGTTTTGACGCGTTTTTCGATGCGGTTTTGACGCGTTTTTCGATGCGGTTTTTGTCTTAGCTATTAAATTTGTTTGGGTGAAAACAGTGTTAAAAACCTCGTGCAAAAATGTGTCAAAAACGCCATTTTGGGCGCTGAAAAGTCAGCATCCACATAAGCTGTGTGAGCCCACCCTTATGTGTCTTGCGGTGATACAAATATGATAGTAAACAGAGAAAATGTATCGTTTTGTTTAACTGACTATTCAGCTCTGCATATCACAAGGCATTATGGGAAAGGGGCTGAGAAGCCCACAGCGCCCTCTGTTGGATGTAACAAATCCTCAATTTAATTTTGACCTACTAGGTCTTGAGAGAGCAAAAAGGATTTTAGCCAAGCCAGTATCTCTCATCTGCAGACAATGCTGTTTCGGGATTTTTGTCCCTCATCAGTGAGAGCAGGAAGAAAACTGGGTGGCCCGTGGGGAGGGGATCAAGTGGTCAGGAAGGGGGGAGATGTTTCATATTTTGTTAACATAATACGGTTATTTTTTCTTATACTTTAAGGTTACCCCGTTTACTTCCATATTTTGTATCACCCCTTTTTTATGATTTTTGAAAATTAATACTAAAAATGATTTTCCAAACAAAGGGAAAAACCCCAAATGTCAGCAATTTTTTTGTATTAAACCCAAATTTTGACTGACCTTTTTATCCATTAAAATTTGAATTTTTAATTGGGAAAAAAGACTAAGAAAATTTTGGGGTTTTGATTGGGGAATTTGCTCCACCAAAACCCAAAATAGGTAAAGTTAAGGGGGGTTTTTGTAATTGCGGAAAAACCTATAAATTATCAGGGTGGGTTTTGTTATAATTTTGGGGGAGGGGACTTATTAAATTGTTTAACCAATAAAAAAAAATTTAAACCTACATTTAAAGATGTATTGTTTTTCTTAAAATTTTCAAAAAAAATAATTTCCCCTTTAAACAAAAAAGTGATATTAAATCAGTTTTGCTTTTTAAGGGAAAAAAGATTTGCAATTTTACAGTTGGTCAGCATCTTTTTTTCCCTTTTTATACGCTGTCTTAATTATAGATTAGTGATTATTAAATTTGGATACCACACAACGAGGACTAAGGGGGACATGTATGTACGGGCCCCATTCCCCTCTTTTTGTAGCCTTTGCGCACTTTCCCTTTTCAGGGCATTAAACGGGGGGCCCCTGGCACTTTGTAATGTACCCCCAAACTCGGGGGGCGGCTGGAGGGGGTCGAACTGCAACGTAGGAAGCTCCTTTTTAGTTTAGTGCGGAAAACCGGGCATCACTGCTGGAACGGTTGGCACTTTTTAAAAAAGGTTTAACTGAGCCAGAAGTGTCGCTTTGGGGCTTGAATGGCTTTTTTTTGGCCCCCAGTTTTGGGAAAAAGGGTTAAAAGGTTTTTGGCACATTCTTTCCTTTTATTTGCCAAAAAATTGGGCCGGCCCTGGATTCCAAAAGTCATACATGTCGCCCTTAGTCGCGAGTTTATAGCGGCATATATGTACATTGTGCAGAAGATGACTATGTACAAGAATTGGAGAGCATCGGTTACACATTGGGTACTAGATCTCTTACCATAGACTTAGTCATGACGATTGTTCACAACTCATGTATATTGTTCATTTTGTTCTCAAATGTGATGAGTTTGAAGGTTAATGCCGATATACTAAGGATTTTGTCAATCCTACTGTAATACTTATATTGCATTTACACAAGACAAATGTATTGTTATATATTTCTTTAGTTGAAAATGATTGATAAATGCATAAATAAGGATAAATATTTCTAAATCTTTATTTGTTTTCCAATGGACGCCTTTAAGTCAACCTACCTGCTTCGCTTTCCGCCGTTTGGTTTGAATCCTTGTCGAAGGTCACAGCTGACGATCTTTTTGCCCTCTGCAGAGTGATGTTTGCCGACTGTTTCCCGGAAAGCACTAGATTCCCACGAGATGCCACCTCGTAATGCAGAGTGACGTTACACGGACAGGTGGACTTCAAAGCAATCAGGGCCTCCTCACCCACCTGCCATCAGGAGAAACAAGTGACAAGACTCATATTGCACTTGGTCTTCCAAAATCCATCAAGTCAATATCCAAAACAGTCAAACGATATTCCAGCTTAAACATGCCGGCAACAAGTAGAACTCTTAATTAGGATATGTTCTTTGCAACTATTTTAGAGTCCAGCGTGCACTGTGCATGCAGAGATCAGAAGATTAGTGCAATCTCTGCCACAAATTCTGGATGGTCAACCAGAAAATGCACAAATCCCAAGTTACCACCCAACTATTATATCGGTGGCAGATTTACCTTTTCTTGAAAGTAGAAGAGGACAAAGATATGGAGTTGACCTTTGGGTCCACCTCGGGGGCTCCACCGGTGGCAGCCAGCCTGGGGGGCTCCACCAGTGGCCGCCAGCCTGGGGGGCTCCACCAGTGGCCCGCCAGCCTGGGGGGCTCCACCAGTGGCCGCCAGCCTGGGGGGCTCCACCAGTGGCCGCCAGCCTGGGGGGCTCCACCAGTGGCCGCCAGCCTGGGGGGCTCCACCAGTGGCCGCCAGCCTGGGGGGCTCCACCAGTGGCCGCCAGCCTGGGGGGATCCACAAGTGCACGCCAGCCTGAGGTATCACACACCAGCTACTGGACTGCACATAACTCGTCCACTTCCATCTCTCTTTCTCTTCCTTCTTTCTGAAAAGCAGCCTTAGGCCTACCATGCCTAGGGTCCCACGATATCCTCGAGACCACTGTACCTCAGGCCCCATTGGGAGCTTCCCATGCTTCCCTAGGGCCTGTCTGACCACGGCTCTAAAGAAGCCAACACAACAAAAGCTACTAACCAAAGATTTGTTCTACTTTTCCTACCAATTTCTCCACATACATGCATGCTCAGTTTGATTAAGCATGCATGTGTTTCCTATGTGTTCGAGAAGAGAAAGCCACTATCAGAAACCTCTGCCCACAAAAGCCATTATACCCCTTACAGACACCCCTGGAAGTGGCTTATTTTTAGGGAAACAAAAGATCGGGCATTGAAATTTCAACATACCCAATCCTTCATTCCTGATGGAGTAACCCCCTCAGCCCCATGCAATTAAGATGGTCGTCTGGTTCTACTAAATTGGTGGTTTTGGATGACTTATCTCTAATGTGTGTTGGGATCTTAACTAGTAAGTAGTTCTATCCTACCTTGCTATAGGTCTGTGAATGAGAACCCCCCTCCCATGACCCTTACGCGATGACAGTGCCCTCCCTGTACTCACCAGCAGTGGTTTATCAGGTGGCTGAATGAGAAGGTGGCACTTGCTTGGCGAATACCAGCTACTTATGGACAAGTAGTTTGGTAAATATTGCTCTTCGGTAGATTTTCCATCAATGCCTATAACCATTGACTATGAAAAAGAAATAAGTAGAAAAAAAAAAAAAAGAAAAAAAAAACAGGATTAGCAGCATAGCCATATAGAGAACCAAATTTAAACATAGGCCAGTGGTGTAAGCAAGAGAGGGCTGCCCCAGCCAGCACTGATTTCGGCCTTGCACTCTGCACACCTGTCGACTCTCCCACACGTTGGCAAGTTTAAAGGGGTTGTCTCACTGCACCGATTCATCTTACCTCAGTCCTGTTTTCTTGGTTTCATTTTGAATTCAGGGGCGTGTTTACTGGCTTCAAGCAGTGGAAGCCAGGTCTGTAGCTATAGCAACCAGTGTTGGCAGCCTATAATGAGAGAGTAAACAGGTCTGTAGCTATAGCAACCAGTGTTGGCAGCCTATAATGAGAGAGTAAACAGGTCTGTAGCTATAGCAACCAGTGTTGGCAGCCTATTATGAGAGAGCAAAGAGGTCTGTAGCTATAGCGACCTGAGGAGCTGATGCAGCCCATACAAGAGGGGATATCTAGGAATAGGTAGGACACTGTTAATGGACACATATCGCAAAGTGACTTGTTTTTGCAAGATCTTTAACATAAAAAGCAGCGATCCTTGTAGTGAGACGACCCCTTTAAATGGGCAAAGTAACTGTACAGTGTTGGGAGGGTGCAGGCTCAGAGGCCGTGTCCGCACCATGTATAGCGGGACTTGGCTGTCAAGTACAGTTGGGCTCCTGCTGCAGCAGCTGGGGATAGAGCTAGCTCTGATATTGGCTATTTAACCTGTTAGATGCCACAATCTGCAAGGTCTGCGACATGTAGGTGGTTAACAGAGGGAAAGGACTCCATCTGTCACCCATGGGCACTCCGGCAATGTCTTTGTATTCTTATACAGAGAGTTTATGAACACCCAACAATTTGTTGTAGGTCAAATGTAAAGTATAATAAATAGCAATAATGTAACGTCCCGCAACCTAGCCCCATATTGAGACTAATTAAAAAAAAAAAAAAAAGTTTAAACCAAAAAATAAATGCAAACAAAAAGTACAAAACCTTTACTTTAGAATAATATAAAAAGTTACATATAATAGGTATTGCAGTGTCTGTAACAATCCAATAGCTAAAATTGTGTTATTTAACCCACAGCAAAATAAATATAAACCATGCCAGAACACCCTTTTTTTACCCACCCTCACAAAAAAACAGAAATAAAAGTAATTTGACAAAAAAACAAACATACACTATCTTACAAAAGGGAGTAAATCACTCACTTTTATGTAACCTTTTCATTTTATCTTTTCATGGGACAACACTAAGGATATGACACTTAGATCCAATGTAAAGTAGTCGGTGCCCGGCTTGTATTACGTGTAAATTTGGTGCCATCAGAATAACTCACAGTCTTCAATGTCTAAACCGTTGGCAACAAAAGTGAGGACACCCCAAAGTGATAACAAAAGTGAGTACACCGATAGGTAAAAATGGACAAATTGTGCCCAATTTGCCCTTTTTCCTCCACGGTGTCATGCGACTCGTTAGTGTTACAATGTCTCTAGTGAGAATGGGGAGCAGGTGTGTTAAATTCGGTATTATCGCTCTCACACTGGTCACTGGAAGTCCAACATGGCTCCTCATGGCAAAGAACTGTCTGAGGATCTGAAGAAAAGAATTGCTGCTCTACATAAAGATGGCCGAGGCTATAAGAAGATGCCAACACCCTGACACTGAGCTGCAGCGCGGGGGCCAACACCCTGACACTGAGCTGCAGCGCGGGGGCCAACACCCTGACACTGAGCTGCAGCGCGGGGGCCAACCCTGACACTGAGCTGCAGCGCGGGGGCCAACACCCTGACACTGAGCTGCAGCGCGGGGCCACACCCTGACACTGAGCTGCAGCGCGGGGACCAACACCCTGACACTGAGCTGCAGCGCGGGGGCCAACACCCTGACACTGAGCTGCAGCGCGGGGGGGCCAAGACCATACAGCGGTTTAACAAGACAGGTTCCAGTCAGAACAGACCTCACCATGGCTGATCAAAGAAGTCAAGTGCACATGTTGAGCGTCATATCCAGAGATGAGTGCTGCCAGCATTGCTGCAAAGGTTACAGGGGTGAGAGGTCAGCCTGTCAGTGCTCAGATCATATGCCACACACTGCATCACACTGGTCTGCATGGCTGTCATCCCAGAAGGAAGCCTCTTCTAAAGATGATGCACAAGAAAGGCCACAAACAGTTTGCTGAAGACAACCAGGCTAAGGACATGGATTACAGGAACCACATCCTGGGGTCTGATGAGAGCAAGATAAACTTATTTTCAGATGGTGTCAAGTGTGTGTGGCAGCAACCAGGTGAGGAGGACAAAGACAAGCGTGTCTTCTACAGTCAAGCATTGGTGGTGGGAATGTCGTGGTTTGGGACTACGTGAGTGTTGTCGATTGTGGGGAGTTACAGTTCATTGAGGGAACCATGAATGTCAAAATGTATTGTGACATCCTGAAGCAAAGCATGATCCCCTCCCTTCTGGGCCGCAGGGCAGTATCCAACATGATAACGACCCCAAACACCTCCAAGACCCCACTGCCTTGCTAAAGAGACTGAGGGTAAAGGTGCTGGACTGGCCAAGCGTCTCCAGACCTAAACCCTATGGAGCATCTGTGGGGCCTCCTCAAACGGAAGATGGAGGAGCACAAGGTCTCTACCACCCACCAGCTCCGAGATGTCGTCATGGAGGAGGGAAGAGGAATCCAGTGGCTGCAACCTGTGAAGCTCTAGTGACCTCCGGGTCCAAGAGAATTAAGGCAGCGCTGGGAAATAACAGAGGCCACACAAAATACTGACACTGGGCACAATTTGTCCATTGTCACTTAGGGGTGTTCTCACTTTTGGTTACACTCAGGGGTGTACTCACTTTTGCTGTCACTTAGGGGTGTACTCACTTTTGTTGCCAGCGGTTTAGCCATTGATGGCTGTGTTGAGTTATTTTGAGGGCACCAAATTGACCCTGTGATACAAGTTGAGCACTGACTACTTTGCATTGTACCAAAGTGTCAGATCCTCAGTGTTGTCCCATGAAAAAATATAATAAAATATTGAGGGGAGTACTTATTTTTGCGAGATACTGTTTACCCCAATATGGAACCATTTAAAATTTCAATTTACCCAGAAAATAAGAAGCCTTTACACCTCTCCACTTTTAAGAAATTTAAAAAAAAAAGTTCTGGCCTTTAGAAGTTCATGGCATAAATAAATGATTTTTTAACTGGCGATTTTGATTTATGATTTGAAAGGGGGATCCTGTATGAAAAAAAAGAAAAGCAAAAAAAGAGGCATGGAATACAAAATGGAGGTGTGGTCTGTAAAAAGGGACAGCAAACTTGAGGTACAGCCCTAGGAGGCAAAAAGCAGGAACTTAGGGTGACTTATATGAACGGGGTTGTGCCAGACGTCTGGCGTCTTTTTAGCCTAAAAACTAGCACAGCCGCATTCACTATATTTAGAATCAGGCGCACTCCAATATCAGGCGCATTACAGAGCACCCGCGGCACTTTGTAATGCACCTGAGATCGGGGGGAGTGCAGGAATCGGGGCGCACTACAACCGTACGAAGCTATAGATTTATAACTTCAGTACGCCAATTCTAGGTGCATTACTGCTGGAACAGGTAGAGCACTTTCAAAGTGGTTTACCTGAGCCTGATTTGTCACTATGTAGCTAGAAAGCGCTAAATCTATGACCCGCAGTAGAACAGGTTCATAGATTCAGGCGCGTTCTACACTATTATTGTGTGCATAAAAAATGCCGCCTGGGCACCAAAAATCACACATGTCGCCCCTGTTCTTGTCTTGCCAAACAGAATCGATCAGTAGTAAAGCGATATCTAATCTTACCTCGAGCCACACGTACTGAGCCGCTGTGGGGATCGATGGGATCTGAAATTCAACCAAGCCCCTTTGGGACACAAGCTCGCTGGTATAGACATTGTCTTTCGGGGTCAGTTCAGCTTTGACCCGCACGGTCACTCCATCTGCAGGACTTCCATCTGGATAAGTCACTTCAACCTAAAAATCAGCAAGAATTACAAAATTTTTTAAAACTTTCCTTTTTTAATCAATGATAAGGCTAAAGTAAAGTTCAGAATGCTATGTAATTTAAGGAATTTTCCATGGGAAAAAAATTCTGAAAATATCTCTCTCCCATGTAGTTCAGTACTTTTGTAATATACTTTCATTTGTACTTTCTGTGGCTTCTTGCAGTTTTATATCAGCTGTCTGATCACAGGAAGCTCAATAGTTCTGTCTCCGCACACAGGAAAGGTCTGTGTCCAGCCCAGGAGATCAGGTGACCAAAGAGGTGGGGCTTTTTCAGGAGAGCCTTTTAAGCCACACCCACTTAGTTCTGCCTCCCGAGGCTTTCAATATGAATGAGGCAACAAGGAGTGTGCATTTTGACTGTGTTATAAATCAGCGCACTATTTGGAGGGCTTGTCGAGCTAAGAAATGCTCTTTCATTACTGCTTCTTTAGCTCCCTGCAGTTCTACAGCAGCTCTTTAATGACAGAGAGCGGTCTTTGTCTTTATACACAAAGGAAGCAGCTCTGTGTCGAGCCCAGGAGATCATGTGGCCAAAGAGGTGTGGCTTTTTCTGGTCAATCTTTGAAGCCACAACCCTTTTTAAAATTCACCTTGCCTTCCAAGGCTTTCAACAAGGAGGAGGAAACAGGGGAATGCATCAAAAGAGAGATTGAAAGGGAGTAAGCTAGACAAACACAGCAAAGGATTCTAGGACTTGTAGGTTTACGGGGTAAAAGGAAGCCGCTTTCTATCAGGAAATGCTGCAGCTTGTATGCAGAGAAGGGAGGCAACATATGGCACAGGAAAAGCACAAATTACACAGAAAACATCACAGGGTAATGAATGAAGACTCAGGGAAGGCATCTGAATTTTTTTATTTTTTTTTATTCGCAGGGCAACCAATTTAAAGGGGTTGTCTCATCTCAAAGTTTCATAGGATGCATGACTGAAATAATGCTGCTTTGCTCTCTCACTTCCTGGTCAAGCTGTCTGTAATTAGCATATAAGCTCCGTGTATTCAGACCTCTCTGTTTTAGTCTAAATTAAATAAATTACCTTCTCTGAGGTCCGGAGAAGATTCTGAGCTAATGTAAACAGTAGCGTAATTACTGTCTTTTGTCTGAAAGATCAGATAACACACAAGCTCTCACTGCCCGCAGTTCTGTGCTGGCCGCGACCTGTGTGATGACCTCACTTCCTGCTATCAAATAGAACAAACAGCAGGGGAGAAGGAGTACACAGGTCGGTCACTTGGGGAACCAGAGAGATCACAGAAGGTGATAAAATCACTTGTAGCTCCTTAACAAAAAAAAAAGATGAGCAACGCAATATATTTGGAAAACGTCTTCATTTACTGTTCCCTACACTTTGATAGCTATTCTTTGTATTGAGACAACCCCTTTAATGGTGTATGGTAAGAATGATTAGCACCTTTCCAAAATTCTACAGAAATTTAGATTCATGGATAAACGAACCAAAACTTGGAACTTCTTCACATCTTTTGGTCACAACTTACTTTTCCTTGGTAAGGGAGGCCCGGTTTGAACTGTTTGCGCGTGTCTTTGGTGTATTTGATATCAATCAGCTGCTTCTGAACAGGAGTGGTGTCATCAAAAGTGACCTGTTTGCTCCCATCCACAGCGGTTACAGTGGCCCAAATATTCACCGTCCCGCGGAAATGCTCCGAGAAGTCAACCGGCATCATATCCTTGGCACAGATGTCAAATGTTGCCGAACCATAAATCTGCATTGTGGGAAATAATAAATTAGTACGTATAAGGTTGTATATAAAGGAGGATGTGTTCAATGTAAGTATGTGTTGCTAAGAGGTTTAAAAATTAAATCAACTTTTTGTAAATGATCCAACATCTGATGATTCATAACAATGTTCAGGCTGCTCAGATCCATCAATCTTAATCCAAACTAAACATTTCAATGAAAAAAAACTAAAAAGAGGTATCCCCATTTTACTGATTAGCTTTAAACACATAGGCAAAGGTAAATAAAAAAAGACTAATATTAAATACATGGCTGTTCTGGTTTTGCTTATTTTCAGTGTTCGAGCAGTTCTTATCTTCTGCCTCCGTAGATTACCAACAACCTCTATCTGTTCTAGCAGTGGCCGGAATGAGGACGTCACTTCTTGCTGTGTCTTATCAGCAGCAAAGGAGCTTGACAAACCTTGACCCTTCAAGCTCAGTAGCCTTGTGTCCCGCTGGTAAAACCCCTCCATCACCAATGTCCCACTAACAGGCTCAGCTAGGAATAGCAGAGCTGATATGTCAATCACTACTGTAAATGGCCACGGCCTGAACAGGAAGTGGGAGCCTGAAGCTGTACAACTACTCTCAGCCTGAACAGGAAGTGGGAGCCTGAAGCTGTAGAACCACCCATAGCCTGAACATGAAGTGGTAGCCTGAAGCTGTAGAACCACCCATAGCCTGAAAAGGAAGTGGTAGCCTGAAGCTGTAGAACCACCCAAAGCCTGAACAGGAAGTGGTAGCCTGAAGCTGTAGAAACACCCACATCTTAAACAGGACGTGGGAGCCTGAAGCTGTAGACCCACCCATAGCCTGAACAGGAAGTGGTAGCCTCAAGCTGTAGTCAAAACACCCACAACCTTATGAGGAAGTGGGAGCCAGAAGCTGTACTACTACACCCAGCCTTAACAGGAAGTGGGAGCCAGAAGCTGTACTACTACACCCAGCCTTAACAGGAAGTGGGAGCCAGAAGCTGTACTACTACACCCAGCCTTAACAGGAAGTGGGAGCCAGAAGCTGTACTACTACACCCAGCCTTAACAGGAAGTGGGAGCCAGAAGCTGTACTACTACACCCAGCCTTAACAGGAAGTGGGAGCCAGAAGCTGTAGAGCCACCCGCAGCTTGAACAGGAAGTAAAGCCAGATGTAAAGAGCAGAGACTGTGAAATAACCTGATCAGAACACCCTTTAAAGCCTACAAACACCTTTGAGTGATTTTTTTAAACTAAAATGCATGTATTTTTAGCTTTAAAAAAACAAAACAACATTAGGCAATGGGATTTTATTACAAATTTTCGACAAGATCTTCAATGCGTCACATTACTTAGCAAACTGCAGAATGTCGCCCAATGTAAATTCCGTTGGATAAGCTCTAATGGCTCGATCTTCCGCCTCCTCTTGAATGACCAGCTAAGGTCAAATTAAAGTTAATCAATTATAATCAATTGAGATGCTGGAGACTGAGCTGTCAGAAAGCCTGCCCGGTGGATTGACAGTGGCCGACATTGTGAAGCTCTTTACGTATTATACATAGAAGCTGCAGAAGGTCAAACATTTCTAAAAAAAAAAAGAAAAAAAAATGACATAAGCCAATTACAGAAATACATTTTTTGCGGCAAATACATACATTTCAGAAGGAAAACCCACATTGAGATTACCCAAATGTCTATGTATACCGCTATAAGGCGCGGTGGGATAAGCCCCTGCTAGCAGCACCCATGAATGACAAAAACAGATAAAATCACTTAAAAATCAGTTAAAATATTTTTCGATCCTCCAGCCTCTTACCTCCATGGATTTCAGCACCTGGTGTCCAATTTCATGTCTGTAGTACCCAACACCCGTCACAGTCATATTGATGGTTAGTAATCCGCTCACAGGCTTCCCAAATGTATATCTGGAATATGAGATTCATGTAACCACAGAGATTGACTGGATTTCCAAAGCAACAACCTCCCTGAAGAAGCTCTTGGTTCTGGTCCCTAATTTTGCAATAGACATTGCTATTTACTTTAAATCATGTATATATTCCGCAGCACTGCACAGAGATCGTCATCAGTCACATTGCTCCCTGTCCCCATTGGGGCTCACAGTCTAAATTCCAGATTAACCTATCAGGATTCTTTTGGAGGAAACCTATGCTGACAAGGGGAGAACATACAAACTCTTTGCAGATATTTCCATGGTGGGATTGAACCCAGGACCCAGCACTGCAGGGCAACAGTGCTAACCACTGAGCCACCAAGCTGTACCGTGTTACCCACTAAGCCTCCGTGCTGCACCAAGCTAACCACTGAGCCACCATGCTAACTACTGAGCCATCGTGCAGTACTACACTAACCACTGAGTCAACATGCTGCACCGTTCTACTGAGCCACGTGCTGCACCAAGCTAACCACTGAGCCACTGTGCTAACTACTGAGCCACACAAGCATGTACCGTGTTACCCTACTAAGCATCCGTGCTGCACCAAGCTAACCACTGAGCCACCATGCTAACTACTGAGCCATCGTGCAGTACTACACTAACCACTGAGTCAACATGCTGCACCATTCTACTGAGCCATGTGCTGCACCAAGCTAACCACTGAGCCACCGTGCTAACTACTGAGCCATTGTGCAGTATCATACTAACCACTGAGTCAACATGCTGCACCGTTCTACTGAGCCACGTGCTGCACCAAGCTAACCACTGAGCCACTGTGCTAACTACTGCGCCATCGTGCAGTACTACACTAACCACTGAGTCAACATGCTGCACCGTTCTACTGAGCCACGTGCTGCACCAAGCTAACCACTGAGCCACCGTGCTAACTACTGAGCCATTGTGCAGTATCATACTAACCACTGAGTCAACATGCTGCACCGTTCTGCTGAGCCACGTGCTGTACCAAGCTAACCACTGAGCCACTGTGCTAACTACTGAGCCATCGTGCAGTACTACACTAACCACTGAGTCAACATGCTGCACCGTTCTACTGAGCCAACGTGCTGCACCAAGCTAACCACTGAGCCAACGTGCTGCACCAAGCTAACCACTGAGCCACTGTGCTAACCACTGAGCCTCCATGCTGTGAATTGCTATCATGGATAGAACTTAATTTTCAAGAGCAGTAGAGACAATTGTTAACATAAAAGAATAAAAAAAAAAAACGAACAAAAACAGGAATTACAAGCCGTTTTATATTTATTGGGCGGTCACTTACTGTACCTTGCCAGGACTTTGCCTTTTTCGCAAACATTTATATCCCGAATAAAGGGCGGAGGATTTATAACAAGCTCAAACTTTGGAAGCACTGAAAATAAAAAACATTTAAAAAGTAAAATAAAACAATCTTGACATGAGAAAATAGATGAAAGTGGTAGAAGCCAGTAATGTTTTTTGAACCATTAGTGGGAACATATTTAAAGCTGTTTTTTGTGGACTCTACTATATTTTAAAAATATGAAGAAAAAGCAGGATTTTAGCGTTCTGGAAAATTAGCTCATTGGGGCAGATTTATCAATGCGAATACCTAGAGCAAGCTTAGTCTTACAATGGGACACATGTACAACCTCAATTCCCAAAAAGTTGGGACGCTAAACAAATTGTGAATAAAAACTGAATGCAATGATGTGGAGGCGCCAACATCTAATATTTTATTCAGAATAGAACACAAATCACAGATCAAAAGTTGAAACTGAGAGAATGGATCATTTTAAGTGACAAATATGTTGTTTCAAAATTTCATGCCGTCAACAACTCCCCAAAAAGTTAGGACCATGCGGTTTTTACCACTGTGTGGTCCTCCCCCCCCCCTTCTTCTTACAACAGTCAACAGACGTCTGGGAGCAGAGGAGACCAGTTTCTCAAGTTTAGAAATAGGAATGCTCTCCCATTCATGTCTAATCCAGGCCTCTAACTGTTCAATCGTCTTGGGCCTTCTTTGTCGCACCTTCCTCTTTATGATGCGGCAAATGTTCTCTATAGGTGAAAGATCTGGACTGCAGGCGGCCATTTCAGTCCCCGGATCCTTCTCCTACGTAGCCAGGATGTGGTGATTGCTGCAGAATGTGGTCTGGCATTATCTTGTTGCAGGGTCTTCCCTGAAAGAGCTGACGTCTAGATGGGAGCAGATGTTGTTCTAGAACCTGAACATAGCTCTCTGCATTAATGGTGCCTTTCCAGACATGCAAGCTGCCCATGCCACAAGCACTCATGCCTCCCCATGCCACAAGCACTCATGCCACCCCATGCCACAAGCACTCATGCCACCCCAGACCATCAGTGATGCAGGGTGCTGGACGGAGCGTTGATAACCACTTGGGTTGTCCTTGCCCTCTGCCGAGAATCATGGCCGTCCCATGGTCCAGAAGAATTTCAAATCGGGACTCTCTGACCACAGAACAGTTTTCCATTTAAATGCCCCTGGCCCAGTGCCAAACGGCTGAGCTTGTGGAGCTTGCTTAGAAAGCTTCCTCTTTGCACTGTAAGTTTCAGCTGGCAGCGGACCAGATGGCCCGTGGGTTGTGGTCACTGACGATGCTTCTGGAAGGATTCCTGGTCCATTCTGTGATTTCCTGTTTGAGGTGCAGGACGTTTAAGGGCCGGAGTCACGAGCGTCAGTAGAGTTACGGCCTGACCCTAGGCTGTTCCACGCTATTCGGAGGATTGCAACGGTTAAATCGTCGAATCCGTCCGATCATAGTCCACAGCTATTTTCTCATTGTTTCAAATGAAATACGCCGTCGTTCCCACGTACGCAAAATTCGTTCCGGTTGCGCGCTGGATTGACGACGGCATCCGACAAACAATTGACATTGTCATTCTTTCGCGGACGGATTCCCACCTACAAGTGATTGGGATCGATGAGAATCGTCGGGAAGATTCACTTACAAATAGTGCCAATTAGTGAATTATTTGCAACTGATTTGCATGATTTCAGACCGATTTCATCGGAAACCGTTGTAATACGTTTGAAATAGCCGTGTGAACGGCCTTACGCCAGAGATTGTTCCAGATTCTCTGAGTCTTTTGATGTTATGTTTGGTTGATGATGATAACTGTAAAGTCTTTGCTATTTGACGCTGGGTAACACCCTCCTGCTATTGCTGCACTATCTTCCTGCGCAACAATGGTGGAATTGGTGATCCTCTCACCATCTTGGCTTCAGAGAGACACTGACTCTGAGGAGATCTTTTTATACCCAATCATGTTGGCAATTCACCTAATTAGTGTTGCTTGCTCTTCCAGCTGCTCGTTATAGGCTCAATGTCATTTTTCCAGCCACTTATTGCTCCTTGTCCCAACTTTCTTGGCATTTGTAGACACTGTGAAATTTTGAATCAACATATTTTTCCTTTCAAATGTTACATTTACTCAGATTAAACTTTTGATCTGTCATCTATGTTCTATTCTGAATAAAATATTAGATGTTGGCGCCTCCACATCATTACATTCAGTTTTTTTTCACAATTTGTTTAGTGTCCCAACTTTTTTGGAATTGAGGTTGTATCATAGTGTTGATAAATCTACCGCAGGTTAGAACTATCTAGTCTAACCGTGCACCTATTAGCTGGCTTACTTTATGCCTCTAATTGCGGCATCATTTTGCCATTTTTTTTGGGCACACAGCATTGCATTCCAAGACGTGCCCCTTTAACTGAGACCTCGCCCCATTTCTTCGGCCAAGGCACAGAAGTGTCTGGAAAAGGTCTAGAGCACATAAGAAATGTGGGGAAAAGCATGTGCACCAGAAATCTGGCGCAAATTGCCAACATAAATGTGCCCATTGTGTTCTGTTATTCTAAATTATAAGATTTTTTTTTTAAAACTGACAAACCTTCTATGTACAAATGTGTGTGGTATGGAGGACCGATGGTTGTAGAAGGACCTGCGGTCACATGACCATATTTGTGCTGGTCTTAAAGCCAAAAGGGAGGAGCAACAAGGCTGAACCTTAGAGTATCTGGGGTCCAGGGCCGCCATTAGTGCAGTACTGCCAGTATTCGTGTCAGGGGCCCTGATTAAATTAATATCAAAGGAATATGGTGCATTAAAGGGTATGCCAAAAATTTTGATCAGTGAGGGTCCAAACGGAATCGTAGGGGCTAAGTGCTAAGCAGACCAATTGCTGACCCTTGGTTTCAGCGACTTGTGGGGGTCTCAGTACCCAGACCATCACTTATAACTTCTGACAAATTAAAACTATTACCATTGATTTTTGCTTCCTTACAGAGTTTGAGCAGTTATCTCCTGCTTGTGTACACAAACTTCCCTAGTTATTGGCCACACCTCTCTGCACTTGCAATGGCTGGGATAGTGACGTCACTCCCTGCTGTGTCTTATCAGCAACACGGGAGCTTGTGAATCTTTCTAACGGATACATTATAACCCTTAAGAGCTCTGAAGCCTTCTGCTACCAATAACTCAATTGCAAACATTTTGGAGGGGATTCCATGAGGGTCAGTGAGTGTGTGTGGGGGGGGGGGGTGCAATAGCTCCCTGATGATTCTCGCCATCAGCTTGGGAAAGTACAGGACATCCCCTTTGTCTGTACATGACGATTGTGCTGCTATTTATCAATTTACTGCAATTACTTTTGAGTCAAATATTGTTCATGAAGCAATAATATTTTTGAGTTTCTGCTGCATTATTGTTGGTTTTCTCCAATTTAAGTGGTAGGTGTCCCCAGTCCCAACACTTAGACCAAACATATGCAGCCCTTTGATGAACTCATGCATTGCTTTAGAGGCACACTTCTAGCTGCCCACCTCTATTGTGTGTGTGTGTGTGTGTGTTATATATATATAATATATATATATAACACTACAACATACACACACACACACACACATATCATATACACACCTCAGTGATATGACCGCTATGAATAATAACGACGACCAGTCTCACTCACCGTACTTCTGCACAGCAAACGATTTGTTAAACACATGACCCTGAGTTTCTGCAAAAATCAGCCACTCGCCAAACACCGGTTGATCAGACAGAGGAAAACTCATATTGATAACACCTGTCAAACAAAGAGAGAGATGGAGCAACATTTCTTTGCAAAAAATAAAATTCATTCCCGTGATATTTAAATGAATTTACTAATTATATATATATCCCGTCCCAGGAGAGTGACTGTAATAGAAAATGCATCCTCTCAAAAGGGTGAAGGCTAGTGCCACGGTCGGTTCTCAGCTAGTGTGTGCTCAGATGTATTCAGAAGCCCTGTGTTCTCCAGTCTGTTCTATGGGAGTTCCCAGTACAGAGCAGCGCTGTGTTCTCCATTCTGTTCTATGGGAGTTCCCAGTACAGGGCAGCGCTGTGTTCTCTCCATTCTGTTCTATGAGAGTTCCCAGTGCAGGGAGCGCTGTGTTCTCCATTCTGTTCTATGGGAGTTACCAGTACAGGGGAGCGCTGTGTTCTCTCAATTCTTTTCTATGCGAGTTCCCAGTACAGGGGGGCGCTGTGTTCTCCATTCTGTTCTATGGGAGTTACCGGTACAGGGGAGCGCTGTGTTCTCCATTCTGCTCTATGGGAGTTACCGGTACAGTGGAGCGCTGTGTTCTCTCAATTCTTTTCTATGTGAGTTCCAACTACAGGGGAGCGCTGTGTTCTCCATTCTGCGCTATGGGAGTACCCAGTACAGGGGAGCGCTGTGTTCTCCATTCTGTTCTATGGGAATTCCCAGTACAGGGGAGCACTGTGTTCTCCATTCTTCTCTATGGGAGTTCCCAGTACAGGGGAGCACTGTGTACTCCATTCTGATCTAAGGGGTTTCCCAGTACAGGGGAGCGCTGTGTTCTCCATTCTGCTCTATGGCAGTTCCCATTACAGGGAATGCTGTGTTCTCCATTCTGTTCTATGGGAGTTCCCAGTACAGGGGAGCGCTGTGTTCTCTATTCTGTTCTATGGAAGTTCCCAGTACAGGGGAGCGGAATGTTCAGCCACACTCAGAACTCTCATAGAACAGAATGGAGAGTCGTATGGGAGTAGAACCATCTCTACATTTTAAGCCAACATTTATCGGTTCACCTTCCCGAGATTGGTGTGGGTCCCAGAGATGGTCAGACTTGGATGGCATATCCTATTACTATGCCCTCAGAGTGCATGGTGGTAGCACGCCTTTAAGCACCCCCCCCCCCCCTACAAGTGCTGGCAAGGTGTTTCCTTAAATGAGATCGCTTTCTGAAGAAGTTGGTAACCATTTCTATAAAACGGATGTGGTCAGAAATAACAGGACAAAAATGCAGCTATTCCCTCTTAGCATTGCCGTCTTTGCAAGTTTGAGGACTCAGTTGACTACAGCGGGAATAGAATAAGAGGTGGATGCAATATTCATTTGTGCCGCAGACGGTAACAGGGGCTAAACTTACATCTGTTTTGCTAATTTAATCCTAGATCTGTAACTCACCACAGCAAATTGGATTTAGATCCGTCCACTGAGTTATCCTAGAGCCACGTGGATCCTGAAACCAAAAGAGCACCAAGTTATCATGCAGGACACAGGCATAAGGTCAGGGCAGGCGTAAACCAGTCAGGAAAGCCATGGTCAATACCAGAAGTCGCAGAGAATAGTCAAATTCTGGTAGACATACCAACAAACTGGTAACTGAGGAGTGGTGGAGGAGTAGTTATATAGACAAAGATCCAAGAGCATTGGTTCTGGGCAAGCTGGGTAGTGCATTGTGGCCCTTTAGATGAGGGTGGTTGCATGAGCCCTAGACAGCACTCAAATGCAGGAAGTACACAGTGGTGCCCGCAAGCACCGGAGGCCGTGTGAGCCATGAAACTGGTGGAGGGCACATCGGCCTATCCTGCTCTTTAGTGTAACGTTGACCTTGCTTGCCTGACCCTGACTTAAGAGGCTTCTCCGGAACTTTTTATTTGTTATACTTCTCACAACTGTATTATATTAGACTTTGTAATTCATACTTATTAAAATATTATTTACTTGTCCTGCTGTGCAAAACCAGGCAAAGAGCCTCATTTTCCCCTCCCGTTATCCCCTGCAAACAACCTGACATTCATTGAACACATGACTTCAACGAAAGTTTTGTCATCCCTTAGTGGGAGTGCTTTGAAACCAGGCTCAGCTCAGGAACACTCCCCTGTAGTGGGTGTGGCCCGAGCAGAGAATAATCTGGCTGCATTCACTCTTTCCAGCCTGTATTTTGCAAATGACATTACAGGGGAGGGGGAACGGTCTGTTTATCTTTCAGTCCCTAGAAATGGTAGCAGAGGACAGCAGTTCAAAGCTGGGGGTTGTGTACTGTGATCATGAAAATGATGACTGCAGCTCTGTACCGTTTACATAGTGACTCATGGGTCCTAGCTATCATCATTATCATGACAGCAAGTACAGAGATGGGGGATTACACACTAAGGCAGTTGTAACTGTGGAGGGAAGTCCTAGATTGCAATGCAGTCTGGGACTTGTAGGAAAGAGCTGCTGGAGAACTACTGACACTCCCACAAGCAGGAGTGAATAGATGAATAAGGCGGCAAAAGAAAAGAAACGCATGAAGGAGGTGGAATATCTTTACTTTTCAATATAAATGCAGTTTATAGTGGTCTATGAAATTTTTAAATTCCTGGATAACCCCTTTAATCCATATCCATGACCTTTGGTCTGACTAATGATCCTTTCTCCTACGACTCCAGGAACTGCTGCCAACTGCCTGGTATAGACCTGGAATTATTTCACCACATTCCTGATTAATCCTGTCCTATGCTTGGGGACTATGTCCTAGGTATTAAACAAGCAAAATCCTCATACCCTTGCAGGGGTTAAAGGTAAAGAAAGGAGGAAAACCTAAATCCTGTAAATCTGGTTAGCCAGTGCCAATTCAATAATGATCTTAGTGCTTGTTACCCTGCACTGCAGGATCTAGTTCCATTAAAGGAAAGAACCTGGAAGTGAAGCGGGTGGCCAGGGAGCTCTGGAGTAGCACGGGGATAGGAGGGATTGTGGGGGGGAGAGAGGGGGGGTAAGTATCAAGTTTTTTTTATCACTTGTACCCACCCTGGCTCCAATGTCATTTTCTTATTTAATGGATAACTCCTTTAATAATGGAGGACAATAGTAGGAGGAACGTAGGGCCTAGTTAGGAATGTCTATGGATGACGTTCCACAACGTGTGCAGTAATGTAAAAGGTGTAAAAACGATAGGGAGACCAGAATTGAGCAGAAAGAGGAAGAAGATAGGAAGTAATGGCAGAGAAGTCAAAGTCTGATGAGCTATAGTCTAGACAGGGAGATGTTGTAATAGTCAACAATGTATAATAGTGGTGTGATAGGAGGAGATCAGCGAGGAGGACTCATAACTCACCATTATGTAAGCTTCAACCTAAGATAAAGACACAAGATTGACATGTGAGAGAACAGTGATATGTATCGTTCTTAGAATACAAGATAATAAAGTTGTCCATCAAGTTCAACCAAGGGTGGGGAGAATGTGTCCATGTGGCTTTTTCCAAACATACTAACTATGGAGTCAACTTTCGAAACATTATTAAGGGACAAGTTCTCTTTTATGTGCAACTTTAAAGGGGTTGTCTCGCTACAAAGAATAGCTTTCAAAATGTAGGGAACACTAAATGAAGATGTTTTCCAAATATATTGCTTTCTTCACCTTTGTTTGTTAAGGAGCTACAAGTGATTTTATCACCTTCTGACAGCTCTTAGGTTTCCCAAGTGACCGACCTGTGTACATCCTCCCCCTGCTGTTTGTTCTATCTGATAGCAGGGAGTGACTTCATCACACAGGTCACTGCAGCACAGAACTCTGGACAGTGAGAGCTTGTTTGTTATCTGATCTTTCAGACAAAAGACAGTAATTACTCTACGGTTTACATTAGCTCAGAAGCTTCTCCGGACCGCAGAGAAGGTAATTTATCTAATCTAGTCTAATAAACAGAGAAGTCTGAATACACGGAGCTCATATGCTAAATATAGACAGCTTGACCAGGAAGTGACAGAGCAAAGCAGCATTATTTCATTCATGCATCCTATGAAACTTTGAGATGAGACAACCCCTTTAATGTGTTGGTTGTAACATAAGCCAGACTTTTTGTTAGGTCTTTAGCAACCTCATTGTTCTCATAATAGTTGCGAGGTCCTCTGCCACTGGATCCATGGTTATCATTAAAATTAAGTTTCTGTTTTTTATAGATTGCTTAAAGGTGCAGTTCCTACCAAAGACTGGGATGGCATATCCCATGATAGACCATCAAAGTCACAGAACTATGGGACCTGCACCCATCTCGGGAATGGGCCGCCAAAAGTGTCAGCCCAGAATAGATAGCCGGCTGTGCTTGTGCCCATTCTGTTCTATGGGAGTTCCCAGTGTTTGGCTGTTCTAGAAACTCCAATAAAACAGAATAGTAAGCAGTGCGCAACTGTTACCAGCTCTCCCTTCTGAGCTGACACTTTCGGGGGCTCATTCCAGAGATAGGTTCAGGTCCTAGAGGTGGGGACCTGATCCTACCAGTCTTTGATGCAATATCCTATCAATAGGTCTCTACTCTATGGTGGGAACACCATTTTAAGTCATTGTGATTAACCCCTTAAGCCCCGGGCCTGAAAAGTAGTTAATGACCAGAACTTTATCGTTTTTGCCTCCTTGCATTGTAACCTTTTTATTTTTTCAATGACACAGTTGTATGAGGCCGCATTATGGGGGACTAGTTTAAGTTCACTTATAAATAATTGCAGAATTTTTAAAAAACTTTTTTTGTTTTTTTACACCATTCACATTTCACACTTAATAACTTGTTAGATTAATTCTACAGGTTATTACGATTGTGTGGATACCTAGTATGTGTAGGTTTTTTGTTTGTGTAATATATGCACAATTATTTTTTATGAAATATTTATTTTTATTTTATTTTTTTCATTCATTTTTTTTACACTTTTTATGTTTTTTTCTTTTTTTTTTTTTTTTTTAATTCCCATAAAGGGAGAACTGTTTACTTTTTTTTTTTTTTTTTACACTTAGTAAAGTATTAGCATATTCATATTCAGTCTGACACAGGCAGTGATCAAGACAGCACACAGTGTGCCCTGATCACTGGCGTCTTACACAGACAGCTCTGGGGCCACTCTAGGTCCCCAGGGCTGACTGTGCAGCCGTTCCCCGGGCTCTGTCGGGTCATCGGGTGTTCCGATCACCCGCCAGAGCAGGGAAACCCTTTGATTGCGCTGCGGTGACGATCCGCCACAATCAAAGGGTTAAAGCACTGGGGAGCGGAGGTTTCCCCCGCACCCCGGTGCTCGTAGGAGATGCTCTGGGATCAGGGCTGTGTAGTACAGCCCCGATCTCAGCACTGCTGCGGTGCTCGGAGCCGCAAACACCAATGTCTGAAGCGACGTCAAAAGACGTCGCTGCAGACGAACGAACCGCACCAGCCGACGGCAAAAGTCGGTGGGCGGTCCTTAAGGAGTTAAGAGTCTTAAAAGGGGTAAGAGTCCTAAAGTTTGACTTACCTACCTGCTCCCTGGAACCCCCCGGGGTCTGCTCCTCTTGACTTCTGGGTTCTTGTCCCAACACACAGGAGCGGCTCCATTATAAGTTAATGGAGTGTGAGCTTGTTCTGCATGTCAAGAACCTGAAAGTGAAGAGGAGCAGACCCAGGGGAGCTCCAGAGCGGTAGTGACAGGGGACAGGTAGAATGGGATAATCTTTTTTTTTAATTTTTTTACCTACCCTGGCCCCATTTCAGTTTCTTACTTCTTTTTTGCCGGACAACCCCTTTTTAAGGAGAGATATAGAAGAGTGTGTCACATAGGAAAACGAGAAGTTAATCCAGTGTCCTCCATAAAATAAGCTTGATTGAAAGTCGGGATAAAACCACAGAGTGACAGACGCTTATGCGTTTCAGGCCGCGTTGGCCCTTAGTCAAAGCACACGACTAAGGACCCACACGGCCCGAAACGGTGGTGTCACATAGGAAACCAGGCGCTTACGCGTTTCGGGCTGTGTGGGCCCTTAGTCATGTGCTACGACTAAGGGCCCACGCGGCCTGAAACGCGTAAGCGCCCGATTGTTTTCCTATGTTACACCAGTCTCCACGGATCCGTGCAGCCTCATCACTGGTGAGCTGGCCCTATCTGCTACATAATAGAAGAGTGTAATATATGGACCATGAAGTCTTTTTTCCCTGTCAATCTTCTATGGTTTCTATCTTAGTGTCAGATGTTATATCTGAAATAGGCTGCCCAGCCACATAATGAATCTACAACTGCAGTAGTGGTCTACCTATAGGATTTGGATATGGTATATTAAATTGACATATCCAGAAAGGGCTAACAGGTATGGTGAACCCCCCCTCCCCCCCCCCCAAAAAAAAAAAAAAATAAAAAAAATATCGCTAGCTAATGCTCTCTCGGCATGTTTGCAAGAACTTTGCTTTACCCGTCTTACCTTTTCCTTGGCCGGGCGCAAATAGGGTGTCACAGTGTACATATTGATGAGCACTAGAAACAGGTGAAAGGCAGACAGGGGATGAGGAGAGGGTCACCACAGAGACGCCGGCGCGGGACATATTCGGAAACCTCTTACCTTTCTGTTTGGGCTTATACACCGGTTTATCAGTCTGGATGAATAGGGATAAACCTTTGCTGTCCACAGTGACGGTGGTGGAATTATGGAAGATGAAGCCGCCATCATTCAAATGACGATTGCCCCAAACCTTGAGGTGAGCCTGTCCCCGCAGTCCTGGTGGAACCTGTAATGGGGGACGGGGAGGAATAAGTCAATTGCAGGAAGGAAAGCACCAGGTGCCTCAATGACATACCTCCCAACTGTCCCTATTTTGGAGGGACAGTCCCTATTTTTAACCCTTGTCCCTCTGTCCCTTTTAGCTCTATAAATGTCCCTCTTTTTCATTTAGGAAACAGATTTCCATCAATAAACTAACTTGCTGTAAAAAGTATCTGATTGCTTCCTTGCTACATATTACATAACAATTTACTAAATATTTCATCATTGGATACAAAGCAATCCTGAAAATGTCTCCCTTTTTGCCTGTCTAAAAAGTTGGCATGTATGTGTGGGGGCGTGTCTTGGTGTGATGTCATGTTTTTGGGTGTGGTTAGAGGCGTGGCCTCATGTGTCCCTCTTTGCAATCTTTAAAAGTTGGGAGGTATGCTCAATAAACAGGACATCACTAAAGGCAGGGACAGGCCAGGAATAATATAAACTCAGCAAAATAGTAAAATAGCCCTGTGGTCTGCTCAGCAGAATGACTTTGGGACAGGTGTACTAATGCTGTGGTCTGAAGGTGCCCCAAACTTCTCAGAGAGGTTCACACAGTATGACACACTTGCTGGACTTGTTACGCTTTGGTCTAGCTGCACCCCCAGGGACGCCATCTGGGCAGTACTCCAGGTCTCTGATCAACATTTTATGACAAAGGAGCCCATCTATATGATGCAAAACAGGAACTGGTGCAGAGCAGGGGGCTCAGAGGCCTCAGCTGTGTGGGCCCTGAAATTACCTATGGCACCTTTGTTCACACCACCTTTTGGCATACCTCCCAACTGACTCTCTTTGGAGGGACAATCCTTATTTTTGACTCAAATCCCCCTGTCCCTCTTAACTCCTTAAAGGGGTTGTCTCACTACAGAGTTTGCTGCTTTTTATGTGAAAGATATTGCAAAAACAAGTCACTTTACAATATGTGTCCATTAACAGTGTCCTACCTATTCCTAGATATCCCCTATTGTATGGGCTGCATCAGCTCCTCAGGTCACTATAGCTACAGACCTGTGTGATCTCTCCTGATAGGCTGCCAGCGCTGGTTGCTATAGCTACAGACCTGTTCAATCTCTCCTGATAGGCTGCCAGCACTGGTTGCTATAGCTACAGACCTGTTTGATCTCTCCTGATAGGCTGCCAGCACTGGTTGCTATAGCTACAGACCTGTTTGACCTATCCTGATAGGCTGCCAGCACTGGTTGCTATAGCTACAGACCTGTTTGATCCATCCTGATAGGCTGCCAGCACTGGTTGCTATAGCTACAGACCTGTTTGATGCATCCTGATAGGCTGCCAGCACTGGTTGCTATAGCTACAGACCTGTCTGATCCATCCTGATAGGCTGCCAGCACTGGTTGCTATAGCTACAGACCTGTTTGATCCATCCTGATAGGTTGCCAGCACTGGTTGCTATAGCTACAAACCTGTTCAATCTCTCCTGATAGGCTGCCAGCACTGGTTGCTATAGCTCCAGACCTGTTTGATCTCTCCTAATAGGCTGCCAGTGCTGGTTGCTACAGCTACAGACCTGTTTGATCTCTCCTGATAGGCTGCCAGCACTGGTCGCTATAGCTACAGACCTGGTGTTCTCAGCAGCTTCTCACTGCAGGCCAGTAGAGGTCAGTAAACACGGACTTCAAAAATTAAACTGAGAAAACAGGACTGAATCACTGTAGTGAGACGACCCCTTTAACTGTCCCTCTTTATGACTTGACAAATAAACTTGTGACCATAAAATTAGTATATTGCTCCGAAAAAAGCATCTCCCTGCTTCCTAACTGCACATAAGGGTGAATTCACATGGCGTGTAGTGGCGCGCCCCTGGACAGCGCATACTTCCCACAGTGCTCTGTGCCTGTCCCCATTCAGCTTCACTTTCCGTAGCACGTAAGCTAAAGCAAGAAGTGGTATAGGGGAATATTCAGTAAAATCAAAGGACTCAATGATTTTACCGTAATTGGGGGCCATTACTTTGGGCGCATTGCAGCCGGTAATTATGCTGTATGAACATACAACTTATATATTATTGAATCATTTGTTTCAGTTTGGACCATAAAAGTTTCTTTTTAGACAATTTTGGAATAATCTGTGAATAAAAACAACAAAAAGCAAGTAGCTCTACCTGGCAAAAATTATATATTTTGTTTAATGAACCATAAGTGCCAATTTTTCACCACCCCAAAAGGTATGCGTTTTGGTTTAGCTTTAACTTAAATGGTTTTACCACAAGGGATTTATTTTTTGGTTTTGTTCTGCTTCAGCTTTTAAATGTTTTAATTTATTTGCTGAATGCATTTCATGTGACCCAGCGGGTTGACAATCAACATGCTTTTCCCCAATGGTGTGTCACTCTAGTAAACAAAGGGCCCGCTTAGTAAAGAGCTGTAGTATGCTACAATTTTAAACTGAGTTGTTGGAACTCTGCCTTTCAGCCCTAAAGGGTAAGTTCAAATTCCTTTAGAAACAAACTGTTGGAAAAAAAATTGTTTCCTCAATCTCATACTATAGAGGTTTTCTTTTTCTTTTTTATTTATTTGACTGTTTTTTAATAATTACAAAAAGATACAGAGGACGGGGTTAGAATGAAGCACCTGGGGTGAACACTCGCTCACAGTGAGTGTGTGATGATTACATAAGAGTAAAAGGGACGGAGTAGAATGCAGATCTGGGGTTGAACACAAAAAGTCAGCAGGGTGTGTGTGTGTTATAATAATACAGAGGACAGGGTAAGTGACAAACTGGGTTTTACCACCTCACAGGAAATTGGAGTATGACTTAAGGTATAGAGCGACGAGTTAAGGGTTACCACAAAGGATTCAGCACCTGGTGTTTGAACACTCAGCAGTGAATGTGTGTTTAACTCATTCAGGACACAGAGGACGGAGTATGAATCACAGCACCCATGGGTTGAACCACTCTAGTCAAGCAGTGAGTGCTTGATACTAAAGAGTAGCGGACGGGAGCTAAATGACGCACCTGGGTTGAACACTGACTCAGCATGAGTTGTGTCAGATTCTAAGGAGTACAGAGGACGGGAGTAAAAATGACAGCAACCTGTGGGTTTGAACACTTGACTCAGCATTGATGTTGTGATAATACTAAGGAGCACAGAGGACGGGAGTAGAATGACAGCACCTGGGGTTGAACACTGACTCAGCAGTGAGTGTGTGTGATTACTAAGGAGTATAAAGGATGAGAGAAGAATAAAAGCACCTGGGGTTGAACACTCGCTCAGCAGTCAGTGTGTGTGATTACTAAGGAGTATAAAGGATGAGAGTAGAATAAAAGCACCTGGGGTTGAACACTCGCTCAGCAGTGAGTGTGTGTGATTACTAAGGAGTACAGAGGACGGGAGTAGAATGACAGCACCTGGGGTTGAACACTGGCTCAGCAGTGAGTGTGTGTGATTACTAAGGAGTACAGAGGACGGGAGTAGAATGACAGCTCCTGGAGTTGAACACTTACTCAGCAGTGAGTATGTGTGGTTACTAGACAGTGAATAGACTGACAGTAGCTGCCTGAGATGAGAGGAGATGTCTGAGCATGTGCAGCCAGGACTGAGGGGCTCCCGTCACTGGTCCGATCCCCAGGAGACGAGCTGCACACTATGGATCTCTAAGGGAGCAGCTAAAACAAAAATTGCTACAGAATTTTTAATAAATGATGAACGGTGAAAATGTTTATTATTTAATTTGCAAACTTACTTTGTGGTATAACCCCTTGATATTAGACCTGTACAATTTGGCAGGAGGGGAGGGCCAAAACTGCCCTGGAACAACCCCAGATTAACTGTGAATGCCCCCAGACTGCCCCAATACAAACTGCGATCAGCTATTTTGGGGCACGCTCCACCCTTTTGTGGTCCAGTGTGAAGGCAGCCGGAAATCCTTCAAGTTAAGAATTAGTTCACACAGTTGATTTGGACGTCAACTCCAATGCAGATTTAGCACTGGATCCGAGTCAGAATCAGTGTCCAAACCAGACTTCAATCCGCCTCACATGGTTTCTATAGGGAAAATCTGTGTCACGGTGATTTTGCTCAGCGTGGATTTATTTTTCAGCACTAAAAAAAGAACAGACAGTAAGATCTGCCTTTGAAATCAGCATCAAATACAAATCCAAAATCCGTGCTCATTGGCATTGATGTTAGGCGTGGATTCCATTGCGATTCAGTTCAGGCATGTGCACCTGCACTGAATCAGCCTAGATTCAAGCACGCCTAAATTCCACGGCAGCAGCGGGTTTTGGATGTGGATTTGACGTCGACCTTCGGAAGCAGATTTTCAGCTGCCTATATACTGTAATATGAGGTGAGGATGCAGTGCAGAATCCGCCTCATTGCTGAAAATAAATCCACGCTGAAATAATCTGCATTGTGTGCACAGCGACCACTAAAAAAAGATGAGAGGATTGCAGTCAGATCGGATGCGGATTCTGAATGCGGACATCACGCCAGAATCAGTGTCAAAATCCATTGCATGAACATAGCCTATAGCAGGGGCGTCGCTAGGCAGTTTTATCTGGGGCACAAGCCCCGGATAAAACTGCCGGTGCCCTGGACCTCGCCGGGCTCCTTGCTCCGTGGAGAACTCTGGTGAGTCGCACGCATGCCTGCGACCCACCGGAGTGTCCGGCACAAGCGGTGCGAGTACGACATCCCGCTGCCTGTGCGGCGTGTGGACGTCACACCGCCTGTGCTGGGAAGAAGATGGAGCCGAGCGGGAGCTTCAGAGAGCGGAGGAAAGGTGAGTACTGGCGTTTTTTTATTTTTAATATGCCATATCTAATTTATATGTGTATACTGGGGGCCACATCTAATGCATATGTGTATACTGGGGGCCACATCTAATGTAAGTTTACGGGCCAATCAAATGTAATGTTATACTGGGGGCCACATCTAATGCATATGTGTATACTGAGGGCCACATCTAATTCATATGTATTTACTGGGGGCTACATTACCAATTAATATATATACAGGTAGCCACATTACCTAATAATATCTATACTGGGGGCCCTATATTACCTACCTATCTATATACTGGGAGCATATTACCTACCTATCTATATACTGGGAGCATATTACCTACCTATCTATATACTGGGGGCCATATTACCTACCTCCGAAAGCATCAACCAGTTTCTAACAGGGCAAATAGCAGTTTTCACTAATCATACATATAGTACTGTCCTTGGAAGTTAAGTTTTATATACTATAGAGAGTATTGTGGAAAATGGGCATTTAGGGCGTCATCTATGAACGGGGCTGCGCCAGAAGACTGGCGTCTTTTCAGCCCGACATCTGCGCACCATATCTCTATGTTAACATGCCCGCATGCCAGTATCTGCCGCATTACAGAGCACCTGCGGCACTTTGTGATGCGTCTGATTTCGGGGGGTGTGCGGGAGGCCGGGCGCACTAGAACCGTACGAAGCTGTAGATTTATAGCTTCAGGACGGCAATTCTAGGTGTATTACTGCTGGAACAGGTAGAGCACTTTCAAAGTGGTTTACCTGAGCCAGAAATGTCGTACAAGCGCTGGAATGCACCTGATTGATGACCCGCAGTAGACCGGGTTCATAAATCAGGTGCATTCTATACTATTCTCATGCGCATAAAAATTGGCATCTAAGCGCCATAAATCATACATGTCGCCCTTAGTTGTCAACCAGCAAACAGTGCTGGTGTAATTACATTATCCATGCCACTTACTGGGACCGATTTTTAGGGGATAAATACTCTACACTATAGCAGACTCAGAGTGACCCACACTGGAGCTGGGAAACCCCTGATGGGGGGGGCCCCCACCGGTCGACTCCAATGCCCGGGGGCCCCCCACCGGTCGACTCCAATGCCCGGGGGCCCCCCACCGGTCGACTCCAATGGACGAGGCATACGCACCCCAGTCAAACTATACTATAGGACCCAATAACTTAGCTGGCTGTCCTCAATCTTGGACACTAGTGACCCAGTAGCTCCAGGAATTTATAATTTATTGGCAAATAATGTAATATCCTTAAAATGTGAACAGTGGGTGGCAAACGGGTTAACGAAGGGTTCATATGTAATCCTAGAAAGTGTAAAAATGTGAAGTTGACAAGCGGCCATTCCCCTCCTTACATGACTAATATGTGTTTAAGGCGTCCCCTTGCTTACACATATTCCCTCGTGGCTCTTATCCTGCCAAACGCACGCATTAGTGTCGCCTTCCCCTCCGCTCTCCACCTTTTTACTGGGGCGGCAGCGCACAATGAAATGGAAAATCTTCAACATTCATGTTTTAGTTTTTTTTTTATACCATTATCTTTTTATGGTTCAGCGCTGATGACTATGGGTGATGCACAGATGAGGAGTAGTGAATGTGAAGCTACATGTGCCAAAGGATCAGAGCCAGAAAAGGGAGGGTAAATGCAGGAAAGTAAACTTAAGCAATATGATAGAGCTGCCCATGGAGAGGGGTTTTTAGGGTACACTTTATAGTGGAAACATTGGGAATCAACCGGAGAAGCACATTTCATAGAAACCAGTGCAGCTTCAGAAAAGTCTGAAATACCAAATTGTGAGACTTTGAATATAAGGGATGTTTGTCTTAGATCAGTAGCTGGATGTAAAGCTCAAGATGAGTGGTAAACAGATAATAAGGGAGATGTAGGGAGGTGCAGCACAAGGGAGAGCTTTAAGTTATAATGATCAGCTTACATTGTATCCTATAATAAGTTGGCACCCCTGGCATAGGTTAAGGGCATCGGTGCAGTGACTGGTACAGGGTAGATGCATCAGTGTAGTGACTGGTACAGGGTAGACGCATCAGTGTAGTGACTGGTACAGGGTAGAGGCATCAGTGTAGTGTACAGGGTAGAGGCATCAGTGTATTGTACAGGGTAGAGGCATCAGTGTAAATGACTGATCAGGGTAGAGGCATCAGTGTAGAGACTGGTACAGGGTAGAGGCATCGGGGCAGTGAATGGTACAGGGTAGAGGCATCGTTTTAGTGACTGGTACAGGTAGAGGGATCCCGTGTAGTGACTGGTACAGGGTAGAGGCATCAATGTAGAGACTGGTACAGGGTAGAGGCACAGTGTAGAGATTTGGGACAGGGAAGGCAAACAGTGAGGCTGGGACAGGGTAGAGGCATCGGGGTAGTGACTTGGTACAGGGTTTGAGGCATCGGTGTAGTGACTGGTACAGGGGAGAGGCATCGTGTAAGACTGGTACAGGGTAGAGGCACGTGAGTGACTGGTACAGGGTAGAGACATCGGGAGGACTGGTACAGGGTGAAGCATCAGTGTAGTCGTACAGGGTAGAGGCATCGTGTAGGACTGGTACAGGGTAGAGCATCGGTGTATGACTGGTACAGGTAGAGCATCAGTGTAGGACTGGTACAGGGTAGAGGCATCAGTGTAGGACTGGTACAGGGTAGAGGCATCAGTGTAGGACTGGTACAGGTAGAGGCATCGGTGTAGGACTGGTACAGGGTAAGGCAAACGGGGTAATGACTGGTACAGGGTTTGAGCATCGTGTGATGTAAGGGTAGAGGCATCGGGGAGGACTGGTACAGGTAGAGGCATCAATGTAGTGACTGGTACAGGGTAGAGGCATCAGTGTAATGGACCCCGTACAGGGGTAGGTGGCCCCTCGTTCTAGTGAGTCCCGTACAGGGAGGGCATTCGTTTAGGGGGCAGGGACAGGGTACGTGGTCCATTCTGTTTAGAGAACGTACAAGGGGAGAGGGCTTCTTGTTATGAGTCCCCGTACAGGGAGAGGCCCCTTAGTTTTGGAGGCCCTGGTACAGGGAGGGCTCCCAAAATGTATGATCCCGGGACAGAAACCCCTTTCCTTTTTTATGGGAGTTCCCAGTACAGGGGAGCGCTTTTGTTCTCCATCTCCTCCCATGGGAGTTCCAGTACAGGGGGAGGGCTTGTTTCTCCATTTTCTATTGGAGTTCCCAGTACAGGGGAGCCTGTGTTCTCCTTTCTTCTAGGGGGGTTCCCAGTACAGGGAGCGCTGTGTTCCCCCTTCTTCTATGGGGTTCCCCATAAGGGGGAGCGCTGTGTTCTCCTTTTCTGTTCAGGGGATTTCCCCATACGGGGGGCGCTGTTTCTCCCATTTTGTTCGGGGAGTTCCCAGTACGGGGACGCTGTGTTCTCCAAATTTTTTTTCTATGGAGTTCCCGTACAGGGGGGGGGCCCCTTTGTTCTCCATTCTCCTCTTGTAAATTTCCCAGTACAGGGGAGCCTGTATTTCACCGTACCGAATTTCCATACAACAAAGATTGAGCATTTTCTTTACGAGCCCACACTTTCGGTGGTCAGTTACCGAGATTAGTCCCAGAGGTGGGAGTCGCACTTATCAGACTCTGACATATCCTATCACTATACCATCAAAGTCCATGGGGTGGGGGGAAACCTTTAATAATCCTAATTAGTTAAAAGACAATGTTTTAGTTAAACCTCGTTCACACACAGCAGTAACACATTGAAGGCTGGGATACATTTTACTAATATCTATTTAAGTTACGAGGAAATGCCACTCACCTTGATTCTCACTGTGCCTTTATCTGAGGAAAGAAAAAAAATGTAGTCAGGTTCGGCTATAAAGTATTCAAAACTACTTTGTAAGAGACAATTAGAAGATCGTTTTCAATTTTACAGGCATCAAACTAACGACAAAGGTTCCGAACTTTATATATTTCCTAATTTAACTTCTGCGGGAAAACCAAAAAAATCGAAACCAAAAAAGAGGAAAATTGTGCATTTGTACAGAACTGAAAAAAGTTTTTTCTTTTGCTTTGGGACAAAATAGGGAAAACTCAGAATTTGCAATTATAAAGCCACAATGGATACAGTCCACAAAACGGGGGAGGGGTCAATTGTGGATTTAATTAAATGTACTATAGCATTTAGAAATGGGGTGTAACGAGTTTGACCGGCACTAGGACCAGAGGGTTTGGGGGGCCCCATGCTGTCATATGGTGGTACAACAAACTAGGGTCTTGCTTTGCTTGGATCCACAGGCTCCTGTGCAGCACCATGCATGGAAGCAAAGCAGATGTTCATTGGGCTGGAAAGAGAGCACAGAAATTATGGAGGAACCTAAGAGCCTGAAAGAAAGCCGCCTGGCCTGAAAATTTTTCTTGGCCTGGCCGGATGGGTTGTGTCTTGTCACCTTTGGGTCCTGGCTTTGGATGGAGAGATATTGTCTGTTATAGAATAACAATCGGGTGCGGTTGACTCAATTTGAGTGTGAATAGTTTTTCTGTATAGTGATCAGTTTTCAGTTATTTGACAAACTACAGAGTTTAGTCTCCAAATCTTCATCGATTGGGTTAAACCAACTCATTGCTGGTCTTCCTCTTTATTGTTGACTTCCTACCTTGCCAGGGATAATGTCTTTCTAAAAAGGTTTCCTGTTGCATGACGTGTCCAAAGCCGAAGCCCCCGGGCCTTTTACCCTGGCCACCAAAGCAGAGAGCCCCGGTCTCTCACCCAGGGCCACCAAAGATGGAGCCCCGGTCCGTCACCCAGGCCACCAAAGCAAAAGAGGCCCCCTCTCTCACCCGGCCACCAAAGCACGAGAGCCCCGGGCTGTCACCCAGGGCCACCAAAAAAGGAGGGCCCCCTCCTTTTACCCAGGGCCCCCAAAGCAGAAGGCCCCGGGCCCTGTCAAACCCGGGCCACCAAAAAAGGGGAGGCCCTTCCGTACCAGGGCCACCAAAAACAGAAGACCCCGGGGTTTGTCACCCGGGGGACCAAAGCATAGAGGCCCCGGGGCCGTCCCCCCGGGGCCCCCAAAACATAAGGCCCGGGCTCGTCACCCAAGGCCACCAAAGCATGAGAGGCCCCGGTCTCGTCACCCAGGGCCACCAAAGCATGAGAGGCCCCGGTCTCGTCACCCGGGCCCCCAAAGTATCGAAAGGCCCTGGCTCTCGTCACCGGGGCCACCAAACATCACTTCGTCACCCAGGCCCCCGCCCCGGCTACCAGCACAAAGCACGAAAAGCCCCGGTCTCATCACCAGGGCCACCAAAGCACAGAGAGGCCCCGGTCTCATCACCTTGGGCCACCAAAGCACGAGAGGCCCCGGTCTCGTCACCCAGGGCCACCAAAGCATGAGAGGCCCCGGTCTCGTCACCCAGGTCCACCAAAGCATGAGAGGCCCCGGTCTCGTCACCCAGGGCCACCAAAGCATGAGAGGCCCCGGTCTCGTCACCCAGGGCCACCAAAGCATGCGAGGCCCCGATCTCGTCCCAAAGCATGAGAGGCCCCGGTCTCGTCACCCAGGGCCACCAAAGCATGAGAGGCCACGGTCTCGAAACCCAGGGCCACCAAAGCATGAGAGGCCGCGGGGTCGTCACCCTGGGCCACCAAGGCATGAGAGGCCCTGGTCTCGTCACCCGGGGCCGCCAAAGTACGAAAGGCCCTGCTCTCGTCACCGGGGGCCACCAAATCACTCGTCACCCGGGGCCACCAAAGCACGAAAAGCCCCGGTCTCATCACCCAGGGCCACCAAAGCACAGGAGGCCCCGGTCTCGTCACCTGGGGCCGCCAAAGCCCGAGAAGCCCCGGTCTCATCACCCGGGGCCACCAAAGCATGAGAGGCCCTGGTCTCATCACCCGGGGCCGTCAAAGCACAACAGTCCTAGATATATACCGTCAAAGTCTATGTGGGAACATCTCCTTAAGGACCTATTTCTGTATTTGAAGATTGTAAGTCCATGGCTGTTCTCCCAAGAGCAATTATTCATCGGATCTCTTGGTTTTTGGTATTAATTATTGATGTACATAAAATCAAGCTTCCACCACATCCACTTCTCCATTAAAGGGGTTCTCTGCTCTACTTCTTAGAGGGGTCCATTGACAATAAGTTGATCATAGTGAGCACTCAGTGGAGCAACCAGCAACAAGCTGTAATTTGTTGGAAAATCTGTGTGCAGGTTCTCTGCAGCACCACCACAGGAGAAGTCAGGTATTACACAGTGTCCATTCACATCAAGTGGTTGTCTGCATATTGCAGGACAGGACAGGTCCTCCAGAGTGAGAGACACTGTGAGGAAAATTGACTCAATATGACAAGCCATCTCTCCTGAAACTTCATAACTCAGGCAGATGGCACAAATCACACCAGATCCCAGGAAAGCCCCAATTTACACATTAATTAGCCCAGCTCAGACCCATTGTAAATGCCCTTCCATAGGAAGCCGCCCCAGCAGGAGATCTGCACATCTTCCTTTCCATTAATTAGCATCTGAAGACACATGTGCACTCTCCAACCCCAAGAACAAAGACTTGAATGAAACCAACCCTGACTCAGCGGCCTCGATATTTCATAAAGATTTATGAGAGAATTGTGCATCCGAGGTATATGGCGGTTTCATATGTTACAATGTGAAACTCCCTGTACACATAGCCACCACTCCCATGTTCGCAAGGGGCAGGGGGACCGAGAAATCCAAAGCTGGACTTAGGGAGCCCATAGGATAGGGATGGTATCAGGGCGTAGCTTAGGCCCAGCCGGTTCTGATGATGCCACTGGTTCCGTTCTGTGCCAATGCCCTGCCGAGGTATGGCCCATTTTGGTTTTTCAGTCAGAAATGGCATGGCTAAAGCTGGAGGAGTTTGTAGACCATCCCAGGAGTGTGTGGGGGCGTGTAGGGGGCCGCCACGTGGGCTGTCCCATTACAGGTATAAGCAGGAGCCCCATGTGTGCCCATGGTTGCATTCAGGAGGGGGGTACCTAAGAGCATTTCCAGGAGCATCCACACCGAACCAAGGCCACATCAGCCCCCTCATGTGGGCCCAGAACCAAGCCAATCTCAGGTAACTGGACGCATCTTACTGCCTGTTGTCTGTGACCATACTCGTATTGCACCCTGACTCTTCCCCTGATATATTCACCTGTCTAGTGCGCCCTCCAAGGCGAATTAAATCTATAAACTTTAATCTGAGTTAATCTGTCTTGATCATCAGCCTCACACGCCTATTACTCGGTTTATAATATATAGCTACCCCAAGGCTGGTTCCTGGCCTTGTTATAAGTCGGTAACGGCCCGGTCTTATAACCAAACTAGAAACTGGTGGCACCATTGGGCCCTAGAAAGGGGCTCGTTTGAACCCGGTGGGTAAACGGATCTCTCCTAGCCGGTCAGGGTCGTGGCGAGCAGTGTGTTCCCCCTCGTCCTCCCTGGGTCTCCCTGTGCCCGTGTGGACAGGGGTTAATGGGTACAGTATCTGGCTGAACTCATGCACCCCTGCGGGGAGTGCGACGTCACGATACACCCCAAGTCAGGCCGTCGACCCTCGAGTGGGCCGGTGCGGGCCTTTTCCTGACAGACACTCTTTGTAATACCTCTTCAGTCTGGACAAAAGATGAGGATCCTAAACAAAGGGACCCCTCCTATGACTCAAAATTTTTTAAAAAAGAAAAACGTAAAGGGGAAAATTTTAAGTGGAGATTTTACGGAAAGTAATAGGGGTGAATCTATCTTCTTTGTATAGCATGGGCCATAATAATAAATAGCGGGCTTGTCGGGTCCAGGGATGTCCTTGTGTCACCCACCAGTATTGGTCCCGATTTAATGCAACATTTGTTTCACCGAACCTGTAAAAAAAATTCTAATTCGAGATGCCTCCAATGCAAATTTTATGCCTCCCTAACCCTAATTTTTGGTTCGGATTTGGGTTTTTACAATTGAATTTACAGTTCTGCTCCTTTTTGGCGTAATTATCTAAATTTCTTTTTCAGCCGACCCAAATCAAATGGCTTAGAACTTATAGTTTGTGGCCCTCTTGGTCTGGCGTCCCTTTCGGTCCAATGTCCTTTGTAACCCTTATGTTCGGTTAATTCAAAGCGTCACAGATTTATAAATTCAGACGTATAATCTGACCCCAAATTAGAACAGTCTTTTGTATGATTTTCTCCAAATTTCGACTGAGGCCGACCCAAATGGAATGGCTTAGATTCCGGTTGAATTTGACAGCGACACAAATCCAATAAACCTTATAAATATTCAGATTCCATGAAAAACAGGTAAATCTGTGAAGCATTTACCAAAATTATAATCAATGCCAGATTCAAACTGGTTCCTCAACTGCAGCAAAACCTAAAATCTTCAGCTTATTAAAGTGCAAAGAATCACAAGCATGCATGGAAAGGTTTCCACAGGCTGTCAGGACTGGAACGATCAGTCATTCCATTAAAAAAAAAAAAAAATAAAATCGCACTACAGTCCAGATCTATAGCCTGAAATAGCGGATAATAGGGAACAGATCTCACACAAGTACGTAGAATACATGTAACCAAAAATTTTGAAATTTTTAGTGGCCTTAGGGTCAAATAAAAAGTCATGAGACATCAGATCTAGTGCCTTGTATACAGCTTCCATGCAGACTAATGTGTTTTCATGGCTGTAGACTACAAACATGCTCTGCGGAGGCTGATTCTGCAGTCCTGTGCTGCAAACCCTGCGGAGGCTGATCCTGCAGTCCTGTGCTGCAAACCCTGCGGAGGCTGATCCTGCAGTCCTGTGCTGCAAACCCTGCGGAGGCTGATCCTGCAGTCCTGTGCTGCAAACCCTGCGGAGGCTGATCCTGCAGTCCTGTGCTGCAAACCCTGCGAGGCTGATCCTGCAGTCCTGTGCTGCAAACCCTCGGAGGCTGATCCTGCAGTCCTGTGCTGCAAACCCGCAGAGGCTGATCCTGCAGTCCGTGCTGCAAACCCTGCAGAGGCTGATCCTGCAGTCCTGTGCTGCAAACCCTGCGGAGGCTGATCCTGCAGTCCTGTGCTGCAAACCCTGCAGAGGCTGATCCTGCAGTCCTGTGCTGCAAACCCTGCAGAGGCTGATCCTGCAGTCCTGTGCTGCAAACCCTGCTGAGTCTGATCCTGCAGTCCTGTGCTGCAAACCCTGCAGAGGCTGATCCTGCAGTCCTGTGCTGCAAACCCTGCAGAGGCTGATCCTGCAGTCCTGTGCTGCAAACCCTGCAGAGCTGATCCTGCAGTCCTGTGCTGCAAACCCTGCAGAGCCTGATCCTGCAGTCCTGTGTTTGCAAACCCTGCAGAGGCTGATCCTGCAGTCCCTGTGCTGCAAACCCTGCAGAGGCTGATCCTGCAGTCCTGTGCTCAAACCCTGCAGAGGCTGATCCGCAGTCCTGTACTGCAAACCCTGCAGAGACTGATCCTGCAGTCCTGTGCTGCAAACCCTGCAGAGCTGATCCTGCAGTCCTGTGCTGCAAACCCTGCAGAGGCTGATCCTGCAGTCCTGTGCTGCAAACCCTGCAGGGGCTGATCCTGCAGTCCTGTGCTCAAACCCTGCAGAGGCTGATCCTGCAGTCCTGTGCTGCAAACCCTGCAGAGGCTGATCCTGCAGTCCTGTGCTGCAAACCCTGCGGAGCCTCATCCTGCAGTCCTGTGCTACAAACCCTGCGGAGCCTGATCCTGCAGTCCTGTGCTACAAACCCTGCGGAGCCTGATCCTGCAGTCCTGTGCTACAAACCCTGCGGAGGCTGATCCTGCAGTCCTGTGCTGCAAACCCTGCGGAGGCTGATCCTGCAGTCCTGTGCTACAAACATGCCCTGTGGAGGCTGATCCTGCAGTCCTGTGCTACAAACATGCCCTGTGGAGGCTGATCCTGCAGTCCTGTGCTGCAAACCCTGCGGAGCCTGATTCTGCAGTCCTGTGCTACAAACACTGCGGAGCCTGATCCTGCAGTCCTGTGCTACTCTCTTCAATATTACAGACTTTTGATGCTGAATAAACGAAAAAACATTTTAAGTACAGTAAATGGCCATATCAATGGTATTTTGCTTAAACTACTGGGTCATAGTTTATACTACCTCAATATAGTGTGAACTGATGCATATGAGTTCTATTGCACTTTTGGATCAGGTCATGGTTACATTTGATGGAATAGCAGCAATTTTATTTGGATCAACTAAATGTTGGCAGAATTCATGGAAAAACTCATCTCTAACCCCAGCTGGAGGTCAGAGATAAGGTTTATTAAAACTCTTACTGTTATCTTTAGAGCTGGAGCTGACAGTACAGTTAGGTTGTTGTTTGAGTTAGGTTGAGTCGGCTATCATACAGTTGGTTTGTTGGATTTGAGGTAGGTTGAGTCGGGCTAGCAGTACAGTTGGGTTTGAGGTTAGGGTTGGAGTCGGGGCTATCAGTACAGTTGGGTTTGTTGGATTTGAGGTTAGGGTTGGAGTCGGGGCTAGCAGTACAGTTGGGTTTGTTGGATTTGAGGTTAGGGTTGGAGTAGGAGCTAGCAGTACAGTTGGGTTTATTGGAGGATTAGGGTTGGATAGACTAGCATACAGTTGTTATTGGATTGAGGTTAGGGTTGGAGTCGGGGCAAGCAGTACAGTTGGGTTGGTTGGGTTTGAGGTTAGGGTTGGAGTAGGGGCTAGCAGTACAGTTGGGTTTATTGGATTTGAGGTTAGGGTTGGAGTTGGGACTAGCTGTACAGTTGGGTTTTGGATTGAGTTAGGGTTGGAGTAGGAGCTAAGCAGTAAGTTGGGTTTATTGGATTGGAGTTAGGGTTGGAGTAGGAGCTAGCATTACAGTTGGGTTTGTTGGATTTGAGGTTAGGGTTGGAGTAGGAGCTAGCAGTACAGTTGGGTTTATTGGATTGGAGGTTAGGGTTGGAGTAGGAGCTAGCAGTACAGTTGGGTTTATTGGATTGGAGGTTAGGGTTGGAGTAGGAGCTAGCAGTACAGTTGGGTTTATTGGATTGGAGGTTAGGGTTGGAGTAGGAGCTAGCAGTACAGTTGGGTTTGTTGGATTTGAGGTTAGGGTTGGAGTCGGGGCTAGCAGTACAGTTGGGTTTATTGGATTTGAGGTTAGGGTTGGAGTCGGGGCTAGCAGTACAGTTGGGTTTATTGGATTTGAGGTTAGGGTTGGAGTCGGGGCTAGCTGTACAGTTGGGTTTGAGGTTAGGGTTGGAGTCGGGGCTAGCAGTACAGTTGGGTATTAGATATTTGGTAGGGTTGGGTTGGAGTCGGGCTAGCATACTTAGTTGGTTTTTGAGTTGAGTTAGTGAGTTGGAGTCGGGACTTAGCTGGTACATTGGTTGTTGGATTGGGTTGGGGTTGGAGTGGGGGCTACTACATTTGGGGTTTTTGTGGATTGGGGGGTTTTTTTTGGAGTGGGGAAGCAACAGTTGGGTTTTTTGGTTTGAGTTGGGGGTTGGGTTGGGATCGGGGCAAGCATACATTTTTTATTGGATTTGATTAGGGTTGGAGTGGGAGCAGCATAATTAGTTTTGGATTTATTTTGGGTTGGTCGGGCTAGCATACAGTTGGTTTTGGTGGGGGGTTAGGGTTGGATCGGACATTTACAGTTGGTTTTTTGGGATTTGAGGGGGGGTTGGATCGGCAACCCGTAAGTTGGATTTTTTGGATTGAGTTAGGGTTGGGCGGGCTCAGTACAGGGGGTTTTTGGGATTTGAGGTTGGGTTGGGTGGGGACTACGTACATTTGGGGTTTTTTGGGATTTGATTAGGTTGACCCGGGCTAGCAGTACATTTTGGGTTTGTTGGTTTTGGTTTAGGGTTGGATTTTAGGCTACGTACATTGGGTTTTTGGTTTTGAGGTTAGGGTTGAGTAAGCTAGCAACATTTTGGGTTTATTGGATTTGAGTTGGGGGTTTGAGTGGGGGCGCATACAGTTGGGTTTTTTGGGTTTTGATTGGGGTTGGGAGTGGGGGCAGCAGTACATTTGGGTTTTTTGGATTTGAGGTAGGATGGATCGGGCAGCATACATTTGGTTTTTTTGGATTTGATTGGGGTTAAATTAGCCAGTTGGAGCTGGATTCAAGATTCCTTTTGGTGTAAGGGTTGGGAGTTTTTCTTTGAAGGGGTTTAGAGTTGAAATTATAGTTGGGGGTTGCCCTTAAATAATAAATCTCCATTAAGGTTGGGGTTGTTTTGATTACGGTTGAATTTAAGATTAGTTTGTTAGTTAGTGCTAGAGTAGGGGTTAAAGATATGGTTGGAGAAGGATTGGAGATTAGTATGGTGGTTCAAGTTTTCCTTGCAGTTGAGGTTAAGGTTGAAATTACAGTTGGGGTTGGATATGAGATTAGAGTAAGGTTCAGGGTTGGAGCTTGAGTTGGGATTTTTCTTTGAGTTGGATTAGGGTTAAGCTTGAAGTTACAGTTGCGGTGGGATATGAGATTTGTTTTAGGGTCAGGGTTAGAGTAGAAGTCTGAATTACAGCTAGGGTTGAGGTTTGAAATAAGGTTTCGCGCTAACTCCCATACAATTTGGAGGCAATAGGCTACTCTAAGTATTTTCCAGAGGGTCAGGTTAGGGGATAACCCTAATCCAATGCAATCCGTTTAGGTGCCTCCTAGAAGACATAAAACACGTTTACAATCTTTCCCACAGACTCTAATGGGATTCGGAACATCCCAAATATTTTGACAAGATTGGCTGTTTTCAAACGAAAAAGAAAACCTGTTCGAGCAACCAAGTACACGGACAGTAGAACCAGTGCTCCATCACACACGCAGCATATTTGCATTATTTGGCTGCAAACATAGATTTGTACCCTTTACCGTAGCTTTTTACACTTCAAAGTCTTTTCCGCATTGGAGGAAGCATTTGTAGGCTCCAGTTTGTGTAACTTTGTGCATACGGCTCTATACGGTTAAAGAGCCCTTTACTATTCTGCAGGGAGGCAGGCATCCTGCTGATTCTGGAAATTCCAGGTCATTATTTGTAGAAACCTTGTTGTCCATGGCAGCAGATTATAACCCATGCTGTTCAAGGAATTCCCTTGAGTTGGGAAAGTCAAAACATGTTGTTTAAATGCCTTTAATGTAATCTTACTTCCACTTAATCACGGGAATAACACGAGCGGTAATCTGTCCCCGAGGACGGTTGTATCGGCCGGACAATTACATTGCTTTCAAATCTGAATTCTCGAAAGAAAAAGTAACTTCGACATCTAATTTATTATGAACAACTGTATCTCCGGATACGTGGCGACTGCCAAAATTGTAGATTAGAAAAATATTTCTGCTTGATTTTAGCTCTAGGGGACAAATGCTTCTTGTTGTGGAGTGCTCCAAGCTGATGGAGGGAGGCTTAAACACCATGCAGTGCTCCCTGGGAAAAAAGTTATGTAAATTAGCTCTCCTCCAGAAGGAAGAAAGCAGTCTCTCTAGCACCACCTTCTGAAGGAGATCTACAAGTCCAACCTTGAAGAGCTTTGAAATAGGACTGGGGATTTTAGCCAAGTTGGAATGTAGACCGCTGCTTTGAGGTTCCCGGCCTTAGATTATGTAGAGTCTATTACTTGTAGATTCAAACTCTTCCTTTAGTTGCATAAATTTAAAAAATTGGCACAATTCCCCCTAGAGCTGGATCAAAAGCCTGTCAAGGGCAAAAAACCCCATAACAGCGGGATACAATGGGGTGATTCCTATGGCTTGGCTAACATCCCTAGTCAAGTTTCAACTCAAACTGGTCAGACATTGACTTACTGCAGACCTGAACAACTTGGTAGGAGTTGGGGGCTAAAACTACCTGGAACAGCTATGGATCGATGGGGAACACTCCTGAACCACCCAGGAACACAAATTTTGGGGCACGGTTCGCAGAAACACAGCCACTTTGTGGTCCTTTTCGTGGGCTGCCAGAGATCTTATGGTGGGCAGTCAAAATCAGCTGTCTATTTTGGCTTTGCTAAAATCCATAGGTTTTTTTCAGACTCTTAAAGGAGTCAGACATTGACAGAGAGTAGACTTGAACCACTTGGAAGGACCAGTTTGGCAGTAGCTTCGGGTCATTATCCATTTGGAAGATTCATTTCCACCCAAGCTTTAACTTCCTGGCTGATGTCTTGAGATTTTGCTTCAGTATTGCCACATAATCTTCTTTCCTCATGATGCCATCTATTTTGTGAAGTGCACCAGTCCCTCCTGCAGCAAAACAACCCCACAACATAGAAAAAAACGATTATTCTCCAGTCCTTGTCTTCCATTTAAAACGTAGATAATTTTATTTTCATATATTAAAATTAGCCATTCCAGCTAACGCGTTTCGGGTACCGCAGACCCTTATTCATAGCATCATGCTATGAATAAGGGTCTGCGGTACCCGAAACGCGTTAGCTGGAATGGCTAATTTTAATATATGACAATAAAATTATCTACGTTTTAAATTGAAGACAAGGACTGGAGAATAATCATTTTTTTCTACATGGTCAGTATTGCCCTTTTGGATCCAAGGGTTTCTTCTCCAAGGTTCCTTGCAAAGATATACGCCCAATTTTGATTGCTCAGAAACCTTCAGAGAATGTATGGAGACCTGATGAGCGGTAGCGGACATTGTGCTTCTGTTTACGAAGCACACAACATGATGCTGCCACCCCCGTGTTTCACAGTTGGGATGGTGTTCTCAGGATTCCAAGCTTCTCCCTTTTTCCTCCAAACATAACGATGGTCATTATAGCCAAACAGTCCAATTTTAGTTTCGTCAGATCACAGGACATGTCTCCAAGAATGTAAGTCTTTGTTCCTGTGCATTTGTAAACATTAATCTGGCTTTTCTATGCTTCTTTTGGAGTAATGGCTTCTTCCGGGCAGAGCGGCCTTATAGCCCATGTTGATTCAGTACTCGTTCCACTGTGGATAATGACAATCTTACCAGTGTCCACCAGCATCTTCACAGGGTCTTTTGCTTTTGTTCTTGGGTTGGTATGCACATGTCGGACCAAAGCACATTCATCTCTGAGACACAGAACCCCTCTCCTTCCTGAGTGATATGATGGCTGGACATTCCCATCTTGTTTGTAGTTGTGTATAATTGTTTGTACAGATGAACGAGGCACCTTCAGGCATCTGGAAATTACACTTTAGGATGAACCAGACTTGTGCAAGTCCATAATTTTCTTCCTGATATCTTGGCTGATTTCTTTAGGCTTTCCCATGATGTTACTCACAGAAGCAGTGTGTTTCTGGTGTGAAACAAAATACATCCACAGGTTTGTCTCTAAATCAGATGTTGCAGAAGCTTCCAAAGAGATGACCTCATCATATGGGCGCTCCTAAATTGTTTAAAGGCAGAGTAATCCCAGTGTATGGAAACTTCTGACTTTGCAGAAAGTAATAAAAATGCCTCTAAAAAGCATCCATTTTGGGCAGGGTTTGTAGAGGAAATCCCCCTACCATAGGTGGCTCTAGAGGTAGACAAATTTCACACCACTTGAATGGGACGGAGCTATATTGCCCGATACAGCCAATGGGCAAGAATGACACTATTTTGCTATGCAATTTTAATTGAAGTACCCCAATGTACCCTACTCTTTCTGGCTCCCCCACTGTGAGCTCCAATAGCACAGCAGCAAGAGTATTGCTTGATGGTTCTTCTTTCAGATTTGTTATGACCTGAGAAGTCTAAGGGCGACATGTCAGAAATGAGGCGCCGCCACACCAGTTTTAAGGCACATTAAATGAGTGTATAGTGCACCTGAATGAGTGAACGTGTGAAAAATCTGGCATCTGGTCTACCTGGCATAGCATAATTGATGCACCTAACTTAAGCGCACAGTATATCATTGCTAGCATATTTGATGCACCCAATTTAGGCGCATTCAAATATGTCTGACCTACCGTAAAATGCGCCTAGTTCTCGTGTACGACAGTTCATTTATATAGAAAATAGGGTGTCAGTTTTTTTGACGCGAAATACACCAAAAAAATGGCACAGCCCTAATGGGACATTTCGCCCTAAGTTGACATTTTAGATCAAAACTGCTTAAGCCCACCTTCCAATCAGCAAGATGACCTTAATACCGGTGGGAACCTACACTAACGTTACCTCTCTTGGGGACTGTTCAGATCTCCACACTTAAGGGAATGAAGGCTCCAGCTACAAGGCACTCTGCATTGATTTAAAAACCTGTGAAATTGGGTGGAGTGCGAAAAACCAACGAGGAGGCAGCCACTCCCCCATACGGACAGTCTAGAAAACAATATTTGGCTCTGCACAGCCTATGTGCCTTTTGTTTTTTTAGTTAATAGTCTGCTGCTGATATTGTAATGTGTATGTATATTGCTGCCACATCAGTGTGCACCTATGCTCATTTTTTTTCAAAAAAGTTTTTAGGCTTTGCAGAACCAAATATTGTTTTTCTAGACTGTCCGTACGGGGGAGTGGCTGCCCCCTCGTTGGTTTTTCACACCCCACTCACCTTCACAGGCTATTAAATCCATGCAGAGTAACTTGTAGCTGGAACTTTCACTCCCTGAAGTGTGGAGTTCTGAACAGAGACCAAGAGAGGTATTGTTAGTGTAGGTTTCCACCTGCATTGAGGTCCCCTTGCTGATTGGGAGGTGGGCTTATGCATTTTTTCATGTATTCTAAGTAACAGAAATGCTTTTCCAAAAATTCCTATGTGCCTTTTGATAGTTTTTTAGTTAATAGTGTGCTGCTGGTATTGGGTTGTGTTTGTATGTTACTGCCACAGCAGTGTTTACTTATGCTAATTTTTTTCAAAAATGTTTTTGGAATGTGCAGAACCAAATATTGTTTTCTTGAGGAGAGAAGAGGAGAGAGAAGAGCAGAGAGAAGAGGAGAGAGAAGGGCAGAGAGAAGAGCAGAGAGGAAGAGGAGAGAGAAGAGCAGAGAGAAGAGCAGAGAGGAAGAGGAGAGGAGAGAGGAGGAGAGAAGAGGAGAGAGAAGAGCAGAGAGAAGAGGAGAGAGGAGGAGAGAGGAGAGCAGAGAGAAGAGGAGAGAGGAGGAGAGAGGAGAGCAGAGAGAAGAGGAGAGAGGAGGAGAGAGCACACCAGAGAAAAGAGGAGAGAGGGAAGAGCAGAGCAGAGAAAAGAGGAGAGAGGGAAGAGCAGAGCAGAGAAAAGAGGAGAGAGGAGAGAGCAGAGCAGAGAAAAGAGGAGAGAGGAAGAGCAGAGCAGAGAAAAGAGGAGAGAGAAGAGCAGAGAAAAGAGGAGAGAGGAGAGAGAAGAGCAGAGAAAAGAGGAGAGAGGAGAGAGGAGAGCAGAGAAAAGAGGAGAGAGGAGAGCAGAGAAAAGAGGAGAGAGGAGAGAGAAGAGCAGAGAAAAGAGGAGAGAGGAGAGAGAAGAGCAGAGAAATGAGGAGAGAGGAGAGAGAAGAGCAGAGAAAAGAGGAGAGAGGAAGAGAAGAGCAGAGAAAAGAGGAGAGAGGAAGTGAAGAGCAGAGAGAAGAAGAGAGAGGAAGAGAAGAGCAGAGAGAAGAGCAGAGAGAAGAGAAGAGAGGAGGAGAGGAGCAGAGAGAAGAGAAGAGAAGAGAGGAGGAGAGAGAAGAGAGGAGGAGAGAGAAGAGAAGAGAGGAGGAGAGAGAGAAGAGAAGAGAGGAGGAGAGAGAAGAGAAGAGAGTAGGAGGAGAGAGAAGAGAAGAGAGGAGGGAGAGAGAAGAGAAGAGAGGAGGAGAGAGAAGAGAGGGAGAAGGGAGGAGAGAGAAGAGAGGGAGAAGGGAGGAGAGAGAAGAGAGGGAGGAGAGAGAAGAGAGAAGAGAGGGAGGAGGAGAGAGAAGAGAGGGAGGAGAGAGAGGAGAGAGAAGAGAGGGAGGAGAGAGAAGAGAGAGAGAGAAGAGAGAGGAGAGAGGGAGGAGAGAGAGAAGAGAAGAGAGGGAGGAGAGAGAAAGAGAGGGGGAGAGAGAAAGAGGAGGAGAGAGAGAAGAGAGGGAGGAGGAGAGAGAAGAGAGGGAGGAGAGAGAGAAGAGAGAGAGAAGAGAGGGAGAAGAGAGGGAGGAGAGAGAAGAGAGGGAGGAGAGAGAAGAGAGGGAGGAGAGAGAAGAGAGGGAGGAGAGAGAAGAGAGGGAGGAGAGAGAAGAGAGGGAGGAGAGAGAAGAGAGGGAGGAGAGAGAAGAGAGGGAGGAGAGAGAAGAGAGGGAGAAGGGAGGAGAGAGAAGAGAAAAGAGAGGGAGGAGAGAGAAGAGAGGAGGAGAGAGGAGGAGAGAGGAGAGATTTCTCTCTCCATCTGTAATAAAATTTTGTTAACACCAATGTTCCTCAAAAACACTCCTTTCCAATTGAAGTGTCCCTTTAAATGCAAGCCAGATAAAGAAACATTCACAGATTGCTAAAGGGAAATTTTTTTTTTTTTTTTACAAATAGTGGATAATAAAGCTACAATGTATCACATTTACATACCTAACACCAATCCATAACCGGATGCTACAGTCTCCCCCTTCACCACCAGCTTCACCTGGACCTTGGTTTCCAAAAAGGTGTTGAAGATGGTAACACTCACGGCTTCTTCAACCCCGGAGCGGAAAACGGATGGAGCAGCGATCAGGTAGCCCCTGGTATGGAGAGAAGACAAGAAGGGCAGAAGAACGGGGTCATTTCTACAACACAAGTAGAGAACGGCAGACGATGGACGGTGGAACAAAGACGTGAAATAGTTAAAAGAAAAGAAATAAAATGTTCTTACTGGAAACAAAGTAACAAATCTAAGTATTTTCTCTCCACTGTTAACAATAGACATTCCATAAGCAGTGCAGGCCCTGAGGGCATGGGGGGCAATTATCTCAGTGGGTTCTGCCCCCACCACATAAAATAGGATGACAAATTCTGATTACTATAATTAACTATGGACAAGGTTCACTTCAAAGCATAGTCATGGGCTGGTGTCAACTTCTGAGCTGTGGAGTAGAGATGTTCTCCAGCTGAAGGCTTCACATGTTGGAGGTAAAAGGACACTTCATTAAAAGGAGCTGAACTTCTATAGCTGGGGTCTGCAATGTCGGCTCTCCAGCTGTTGGGAAACTACATCTCCATTATGCACCCCGATATAGATAAATGCATGATGGGAGTTGTAGTTTCCCCAACAGCTGGAGAGCCGACATTGCAGACCCCTGTTCTATAGAAACAGTTTTGGGCCATGTTTCACATTACGTTTGTAGGGTTTCATTTTGTACAGTGAGAATACTGGACAAAGAAAAACCAGTTGCAGCGACAGGATGAAACGCGTGAGAGGCCGAGTACCGTTCATTTATATGCACCATCCGCATTCTGGAGAGGAGATATTTTGTCTGATTATTTTGGTGGATATCACAAGGCATTATGGGAAAGGAGCTGGGAAGCTCACTGTGTCCTCTATTGGTTGTAACAAATCCTCAATTTACTTCTGATTCACTGAATCTTTGAGAAGCAAAAAGGAGTATTAGTCAAGCCAATATCGCTCATCTACATACGACCGTTTCGGGGTTTTGCCCCTCATCAGTGTAGAGCAGAGCGATACTGGCTTGATTGGTTGGGAGGCAATGAGTAGCTGAGAGAAGGGGAACATCTCTCCTTATGGAGAGCACCAGTTAAGGTGTGTAGTGTTTTTTGGTGGACTAATAATGGCCAAAGTTTAAATATCTTGTCATATGACTCGGACTGTCTAGTATTCCCTAATTTTTGAAAGGGAAAGATCCTGTCTGTCTGTCTTTGGCTACTATCAAGTGTTTTTGTCCTATACATAGTTAGTACATATGACATATGTACATCAAGTTCAACCAAGGGTGGAAAAAATGTGGATGAAGGGACCTGCTGATTTGAAGATGCTTTGACCCAGTCGTTTGGACATCACAATTTAGCCTTTGTCAGAGACGCTCTTAAAACACACTTCTTGCTTTGGATACATATGATAAAAGATATTATGCAAATGACTTACCCTTACAGGTCTTACCCTCTGTGGCTATTGTATCTCTGAATTTATACTATAGGGCAATTAACATAGAGCTAGGTTCCGGCTGGGGTCGCCCTTATTGGGGCGGGTACTCCAATTTTTTTTCAGTAGATAGGGAATAGTGCAGTTTTGTTAGTGGTATAATAGGGTGTGTAGGTTTTTCTATTTTTTTATCTAGATTATTATTGAAATTAAAAGTTACGTTTTAGCCGATCCGTGCAACTTTGTGGGGGTTTTTTTTGTGGTACCTATTGTTGCAGGTATATTGAATTAGTGGATTATCCAGTCCGGGAATAACTTGGGTCTTGGCACAAGTTTTTTGAGAATATTGGATACACGGACAATCGGTTATACCCTGTAAACAGTTAAAGGGGTTTTGCCACAATCTCATTTCAAACCTCCTGCATCCAGCTCTTCAGCTCTGTGTGCTCAGAAGGGGTCGTGTGTGATTTGTTTGAATTGCCTATCATGTGACTCAGCAGAATGACATCACCAGGCTTGTCCTCTCTCTAGTTAAAGAAAGGTCCGTTTATGTATAGAGCTGCGAGTAGCTACATTGTAGCTCAGAGGTAACATTTTTGCTTCACAGCACAAGGGTCCATGGTTCAAATCCATGCAGGAACTTAACCTGTGGATTTTTTTTTCCTCTTTATCAATGCACCTAACTCATTGAGGTTTCTTTTTTTATTTGCACTTTTTGACTTATTGCTAGGGAGTCCAAAGGACAGGAGTAGAATGACAGCACCCGGGGTTTGAACACTCAGTAGCTACCTGAGAGGAGAGGTGATGTCTGAGCATGTGCGACCAGGACTGAGGAGCTCATCACTGGTCGTATCCCCTGGAAATGAGCTGTAAACAATGGATCACTAAAGGAGCAGCTACAACAAAAACGGTGCAGAATTTTTAATAATGATGAAAATGTTTATTATTTAATTTTCGAACTTCCCACATCAATTTTACTTTCTGGCAAAACCCCTTTAAGCTTATTTAGCAAGCATGGGGGGAAAACCGCTGATGTACAGACCTGATGCAGCCATAGGGTGATATAAAGACCAGCCGGTCCTCCTTGTTGGTATGCATCAGAAATCCTGTGTGTACAGAATATTCTATTGAGCATTATCCAGTAAAAGTAGCAATCACCACAGGCTGTTTCCATGCTGAGAAGGGCACATCCTACAGATTGTGGAGACCATTGATATCTGGAGAACTGGGAAGCCGAGCCAATGCCTTGATCTCTTCATCTTCCTCATTCCTGGACAGTTTTGCAGTGTGGCCTCGGGGGGCATTATCCTGGTGCCATAGAGCGAGGAGGGGTGGGGGGGGCCTTGGTCTGTACAATGTTAGGTCGGTGGTATGTGTCACAGTAACATCCACATGATGCCAGGACCCCAGCAGAGCATTGCCCATCACATTGCCCCCAGCCACCTTGTCTTCTTCCCATAGTGCACCCTGGCATCATCTCTTCTCCAGGTCAGTAAAGCACAATCACCCAGTCGTCCACATGATGGAAAACGTGAGTCATCAGACCAGACTCCTCCTTAAATTGCTCGGTGCTCCAATTCTGAAGCTCTCGTACCCATTGTAGACACAGGTCAGTGTGGGCCCCCCGACCATTCTGCGGTGCTATACACTGCCCTGTGTTTCCCGACACCTTTCTATCATCGTCAGCAAGAGGTTTTTCTGTAATTTGTGCTCCAGTCTCTCTTATGTGGGATCAGACCAGATGGGCTAGCCACTCCTTATCCCCACCTCCCACATACAGTGAGCCCTGGGCACCCATGACCTGGTTGCTGGTCACCCTTGCTACTTTGTTGTGATAGGTACGGACACTCCATACCAGTAGCACCCCACAAGACCTGCTGATTTGAAGATGCTTTGACCCAGTCGTTTGGACATCACAATTTGGCCTTTTTCAGAGTCACTACAAAACTTAAATCTACTTCTTGCTTTGGATCCATCAACGTCAAGAACTGACCCATCACTCGCCGCGTAATATAAGTGCTATAATCAGTAGATCAATCTGCTTGATGTATATTGACCACATATACGTGGTTCAACATTTTGTCCTACACTATTCATAATTTTTATTCATGCATATAACGGCATCATATACCACAGCGCTGTACAGAGATTGTCATCATTCACATTGGTCCCTGCCCCCATAGAGGCTCAGAGTCTAAATTCTAGATTAACCTGCGTTTTTCAGAATAGAGGAAACTGGAGAACACAGAGAAAACCCTAGCAAACTTGTGGAGAATTTACAAACCCTTTGCAGATTTTGTCCTTGCTGGGCTTTGAACCCAGGACTGCAAGGCAAAAGTGCTAACCACTAAGCCACCATTCTGACCACTGAGCCACTGTGCTGTATTGTGCTAACCACTGAGTCACTGTTCTGCACCATGTGGACCACTGAGCCACCGTGCTGTCATTCTACTCCCGTCCACTGTACTCCTTAGTAATCACACACACTCACTGCTGAGCGAGTGTTCACCCCCAGGTGCTGTCATTCTACTCCCGTCCTCTGTGCTCCTTAGTAATCATATACACTCCCTGCTGAGCGAGTGTTCAACCCCAGATGCTGTCATTCTACTCCTATTCTCTGTACTCATTAGTAATCACACACACTTACTGCTGAGCAAGTGTTCACTACCAGGTGCTGTCATTCTACTCCCGTCCTCTGTGCTCCTTAGTAATCACACACGCTCACTGCTGAGCGCGTGTTGAACCCCAGGTGCTCCTTAGTAATTAGTCAAACAGTGCAAATAAATAGAAAGAAACCTCAATCAGGTCTGTGCATTGGGAAAAAACAAATCCATATGTTTGGTTCCTGCAGGGATTTGAACCGAGAACCCCTATTTTGGAAGGCAGAAGTGCTAACCACTCAGCTACATTGTAGCTACCTGCAACTCTTTAATCAAACAAATGTCAGTTTATGTAGAGTGAGCACACCATGGGGAAAGGCATGTGGATGTCAAGTCTGCTGGGTCACATGATATGCACTTCAAACAAATCACACACGCCCCTTTCTGAATACACTGAAAGCTGAAGCAGGATAAACCAAGCATGAAATGTAGTGGTGGTAAAACCCCTTTAAGCCACATTTCACCTGTTCTCTAAATAAGAGTTAATAACAAAACCACCTGCATTCCAAAACCACATGTGCTCTCTATATGTGCGTTTGATGCAGTAGAGAAATGCATGCAGTAATGCAATGTGTGAGGCCAGACGTAACCTAATAAAGAGGGTGGCCTGGTATTCTTCATTGCAATAGATTTGGCACATGGTAGTAAATTGTAGTTGAGGGAGTGGGGGGGGGGGGGATTTTGGAAAACATTCTTTGAGAACACTCCTACACTTGATACATGAGTTGACGGACAATATCTACTTGGGCACGGTATGGTAAGATATAATACAAGAGCACCGCAGGAAAGGATACATGGACAACATAGCCAGGAATACAGACATATACAAAAAGTATCAATGTAGCTAAAAATATAGAAGTCTCAAAAACAGCAAGGACTGAATTGCTTTTGTTTCCTCTACTCTACTGGCTGAAGAAATGAAGAAACATTTAAAATAGGTTGTAACCAATGGTGAATATATTAGTGAAGCAGAACACACAGGTGCTACGGGGTCCCCGTACAGAGAAGATGTTGCCAATAGGTGACCCCTATGCTGAACTAATGCAGGACGTCTCTTACCGGGGAACCACATTATTGGCCAACAAAAGGAGGATATTCCATTAAGAATTATCTTGTCGACAGCGAGGAAGGGAAAAAACGGGGCTACTTTTTTTTTCCAAAAACATAGCACACCTGACCATGAATTTGCAGTTTAGCTTCTTAGAAATGAATGGGTTTTACCTAATAAAGCTCTTTTGGCAAAGAGTAGCCTGGTTTCCCTTCCTTACATCACACTTGAAAGAAAAACATTCTAGGTAATTAAATAAGAGATTTTAAACACCTGAAATATTTGATTTTATGTGTTTTAAGAGGCTCAGTGGTTAGCAGGGTGCAACATGGGGGCTCAGTGGTTAGCAGGGTGACTCAATGGTTAAGTGGTTCAGTGGTTAGCAGGGTGGTACAGTGGTTAGCATGGTGCAACACGGGGGCTCAGTGGCAAGCAGGTTGGCTCAGTGGTTAGCAGTGGTTCAGAGGTTAGCACTGTGCAACATGTGGGGCTCAGTGGCAAGCAGGTTGGCTCAGTGGTTAGCAGTGGTTCAGAGGTTAGCACTGTGCAACATGGGGGCTCAGTGGTTAGCAGGGTTGTACAGTGGTTAGCATGGTGCAACACGGGGGCTCAGTGGTAAGCAGATTGGCTCAGTGGTTCAGAGGTTAGCAGGGTACAACACGAGGGCCCAGTGGTTAGCAGGGTGCAACAGGATGGTTCAGTGGTTAGCACAGTGCAACACGGGGCTCAGTCAAGGGCATAGCTACAGGGGGTGCAGAGGTAGCAGTCGCTACCGGGCCCCGCAGCCGGAGGGGGCCCAAAAGCCCCTCTGCAACATAAGATGACACCGGTACTGTGAATGGGACATGGTGGTGGAGGGCTTCTATTTCACTTTTTGCACTAAGGCCCAGGAGCTTCAAGTTACACCTCTGGGCTCAGTGGTTAGCAGGGTGCAACAAGGTGGCTTAGTGGTTAACACAGTACAACAGGGTGACTCAGTGGTTAGCACGGTGGTTCAGTGGTTAGCAGGGTGCAACACAGGGGCTCAGTAGTTAGCAGGGTGTCTCAGTGGTAAGCACAGTGCAGTACGGTGGCTCTGTAGTTGGCGCAGTTCAGCAGAAGTCTAGAATACTATTGCCCTGTACTGATGGGATCCTGGGTTCAAATTCCACCAAGTACAACAACTGCAAGAAATTTGTACAGTCTCCCTGGGCCGCCATCAAGGCCGTGCAGCCTTCAGGGGCCATGACTTTTTTTTTCTCCAGGTAGCAGTCCAATGTTCTCCCCATGTTTATGAGAGTTTCCTCTGGGTTCTCCAGTTTCCCCCACAGTCCAAAAATGTAGTAGATAGGAGAATTTGGAATTTAGACTGAGAGCTCCAACAGGGACAGGGAGCAATGTGCCTAGCACCAATCTCTGTACAGCGCTGCAGGGTGTAACGGCGCCATATAAAATGTATGGAATAAATCTGGTTTTCTATAGAGCAGCCCTCAGCAGTGCGGCTGGCTGTGCAGTCACCATCTAAACACCTATTGTTCCGAGAGCTACACACAAAACAGGTTAGAACAAAATTATATATATTTGAGCAGAAGGTTTGAAGGAAATGGAGATATTCGAATATCATTGACTAGAATGTTTCTTCTGGCTGAGGACGTGAGGAGGAAAGAATCCCTGCTCTGGATATTAGAGAATATGAACGGCAGCGTAACTCCAAGTACTTAAAGGGGAACCCCGACCTGGCGCTTCCCGAGTCTGAAGCTGCCCTGGGATAACACATGCCCTGGTTATATGCCAGAAATCTAGTTCATCTGTAGAGGGGAATCCTGCACAAGCTCCACACAGGTGGGAACAGGTCCCTTCTCTTCAAGGGCATTACTGCATCTGTATGGCCTACTGCTATAGGATGTTCACCTTTGGGTATACACTGCATTTAACCTTATAAGGGGGTGAAGTACAGCACAGCGTTTCAAAGAACACCAAACACATTATCTTTATAAGCTTTTCAATAGTGCAGCACGGTGACTCAGTAGTCAGCACGATGCACCATGGTGACTCAGCACGGTGACTCAGTGGTCAGCACGGTGACTCAGTGGTCAGCACGGTGAAGCACGGTGGCTGAGTGGTCAGCATGGTGGCTCAGTGGTCAGCATGGTGCAGCACGGTGGCTCAGTGGTCAGCAGTGGTGCAGCACCCCGGGTGAGTGGTTAGCACAGTTGCCTAGAAGCGTTGGGGTCTTGGGTTTAAACCCATACTCCCCTCTCAAAAAACAAAAAAAAAAAAAACACACCACACACAAACACCATACTGATCTTAAAATCAGCCTGTGAGCTCTGAGACGGACAGGGAGCAATGTAAATTATGACCATCTCTGTTCAGCGTTATGGAATATAAGGGTGCTATGTAAATGAATAAAATAAGCAACAGCAGCAATTCTGCAGCAAATCATGTGGATTTGTCACCGAATTATATAACAAAGGGGGAAAAAAAGCCGATGGGTTCCAAAAGCCACAACAAAACATTTCATTGCGGATTTCCTCATTGAAGTGAATATTGCAGACTTTCCCCAATAAATGGACATTCCGCAGATTCAGAACCTGCACAGATGGAATATGCAGCGAGTGGATGAGATTTGGGAATATGGTCTCCACTTCGCTGATGCTGCACTTTCTGCCTGTAAACGCACAGTGTGAATAGTCCCTATACCTCTATGTGTCATGTCTGTAAAGGGGGTTCCCATGAGCGCTTGTCAGTGCTGTAGCTTAGCTCATAGCTCCCTACAGGCTGACCATCTTGGCATCTGGGGTGGGTGGTGCTTGGACCCTTCCTCTCATTCAGTTCCAATTATAGCTGTCAGTGCTTGCCACGCTCGGAACTCCCATTGAAACTAAATTGGGAACAAGTTCTATAGATTGATAGCGCCTCTATGGGCAGATCAGAGGGTCCTGGGTCCTGATGCAAAGAATGAAATAGAACTCCCAGTTGCCATTTGTTTTTACAGTACTGGTGTCTTCTTATGTGGCAGAGGGGCTTTTGGGCCCCCCTAGTGGCTGTCACCTCTGCACCCCCTATAGCTACTCCCCTGGGGCACAGGGGTACAAAACATATGTGGGCAGATTAATACTGCCCAATACTTAGATGGTGTAAACTTAAGACTAGACCATCCTAGGAGGCGCCAGACTAGACCATCCTAGGAGGCGCCAGACTAGACCAACCTAGGAGGCGCCAGACTAGACCAACCTAGGAGGCGCCAGACTAGACCAACCTAGGAGGCGCCAGACTAGACCATCCTAGGAGGCGCCAGACTAGACCATCCTAGGAGGCGCCAGACTAGACCATCCTAGGAGGCGCCAGACTAGACCATCCTAGGAGGCGCCAGACTAGACCATCCTAGGAGGCGCAGACTAGACCATCCTAGGAGGCGCCAGACTAGACCAACCTAGGAGGCGCCAGACTAGACCATCCTAGGAGGCGCCAGACTAGACCATCCTAGGAGGCGCCAGACTAGACCATCCTAGGAGGCGCCAGACTAGACCATCCTAGGAGGCGCCAGACTAGACCATCCTAGGAGGCGCCAGACTAGACCAACCTAGGAGGCGCCAGACTGGACCAACCCAGGAGGCGCCAGACTGGACCAACCCAGGAGGCGCCAGACTAGACCAACCTAGGAGGCGCTAGACTAGACCAACCTAGGAGGCGCCAGACTAGACCATCCTAGGAGGCGCCACACTAGACCAACCTAGGAGGCGCCAGACTAGACCAACCTAGGAGGCGCCAGACTATACCAAACTAGGAGGCGACAGACTAGACCAACCTAGGAGGCGCCAGACTAGACCAACCTAGGAGGCGCCAGACTAGACCATCCTGGGGAGGCGCCAGACTAGACCAACCTAGGAGGCGCCAGACTAGACCATCCTAGGAGGCGCCAGACTAGACCAACCTAGGAGGCGCCAGACTAGACCAACCTAGGAGGCGCCAGTTTAACCAGATGTATGATAAATCTGCTGCACGTTTAAACTATCTGGAACAAGTTTACACCATTTATCAGTCGGTGTAGTTTCTGCCATCCATTGCAGCAAAAATCCGGTAGCATCTTTTTGCCACATGGTGTCACATACTAAGCTCTGCCCAATTTCCCAGAAACCATCCGCTTTTGGCGAATCCAAAACCTTTGTGTCGGACAAGGCGCAAAAGTGTCTGAAAACAGTATAAATATGATGTAAAGCACGCACGCCAGTGTTCTGCAGCAAATTGTGTTAGAGTTCTGTAGCAGTTGCTAGAATAAATTAATAAATGTGCCCTATAGTGCACATGCAAAGTTAAATAGCCTGATGAAACACCTATGGGCAGAGGCAGACAAAACATACAGGGCGACATGTTTGATTTTTGGCCTCATGCACCATTTTTTTGCACACATTAGTAGCGTAGAATGCACCTGAATCTATGAACCTGTTCTACTGCGGGTCATAGATTTAACGCTTTCTAGTTACAAAGCGACACTTCTGACCCAGGTAAACCACTTTTAAAGTGCTCTACCTGTTCCAGAAGTAATGCACCTAGATTTGCCGGACTAAAGCTATAAATGTGTAGCTTCGTACGGTTGTGGTGCGCCGCCTCCCGCACGCCCCCCTGATCTCAGGCGAATTACAAAGTGCCGTGGACGCCTCAAAATGCACCTAATTTTGGAGTGCGCCTGCTCATACGTTGACCGTACATACATGTTGCCCATAGTGCGCATGCTCAAAACTATATAGGTTAATAAAACACTCATGAGTATAAGTAACCAAAATATGTAGCGCACATGAGCAAACTTCTATAGATCAGTAGAGCACCTATAAGAGAAGATTGCCAAACTATATAACGCACATGTGCAAAGATATATAGATTGATAAAGTAACTATGCACTGAGGTGGCCAAAATAGATAGCGCACATGTGCAAACTTATATCAAATCAATAAAGCACCTATAGGTAGAAGCCACCAAACCATATGGCGCACATGCACAAAGTTATAGAAATTGGCAAAGCACCTTTGTTTGTAATTGACCAAAATATATGGTGCGCATGTTCAAACTTATACTGTATAAGTCAATAGAGCACCTATGGGCAGAGGTGGCTATATAGTGCACATGCGCAGACCTCTATAAATTAATAGAGCACCTATGGGCAGAGGTGGCTATATAGTGCACATGCGCAGACTTCTATAAATTAATAGAGACCTATGGGCAGAGGTGGCTATATAGTGCACATGCGCAGACCTCTATAAATTAATAGAGACCTATGGGCAGAGGTGGCTATATAGTACACATGCGCAGACCTCTATAAATTAATAGAGCACCTATGGGCAGAGGTGGCTATATAGTACACATGCGCAGACCTCTATAATTTAATAACCTATGGGCAGAGGTGGCTATATAGTGCACATGCGCAGACCTCTATAAATTAATAGAGCACCTATGGGCAGAGGTGGCTATATAGTGCACATGCGCAGACCTCTATAAATTAATAGAGCACCTATGGGCAGAGGTGGCTATATAGTACACATGCGCAGACCTCTATAAATTAATAACCTATGGGCAGAGGTGGCTATATAGAGCACATGCGCAGACTCTCTAATATAGAATAGAGCACCTATGGGCAGAGGTGGCTATATAGTGCACATGCGAAAGACCTCTATAAATTAATAGAGCACCTATGGGCAGAGTGGCTATAGTACACATGCGCAGACCTCTATAAATTAATAACCTATGGGCAGAGGTGGCTAGATAGTGAAACATCGCAGACCTCTATAAATTAATAGAGCACCTATGGGCAGAGGTGGCTATATAGTGCACATGCGCAGACCTCTATAAATTAATAGAGCACCTATGGGCAGAGGTGGCTATATAGTGCACATGCGCAGACAACTATAAATTAATAGAGACCTATGGGCAGAGGTGGCTATATAGTGCACATGCGCAGACTTCTATAAATTAATAGAGACCTATGGGCAGAGGTGGCTATATAGTGCACAAGCGCAGACGTCTATAAATTAATAGAGACCTGTGGGCAGAGGTGGCTATATAGTGCACATGCGCAGACTTCTTTTAAATTAATAGAGACCTAATGGGCAGAGGTGGCTATATAGTGCACATGCGCAGACTTCTATAAATTAATAGAGACCTATGGGCAGAGGTGGCTATATAGTGCACATGCGCAGACTTCTATAAATTAATAAGAGACCTTTTGGGCAGAAGTGGCTATATATGTGCACATGCGCAGACTTCTATATATTAATCGAGACCTATGGGCAGAGGTGGCTATATAGTGCACATGCGCAGACTTCTATAAATTAATAGAGACCTATGGGCAGAGGTGGCTATATAGTGCGCATGGGCAAAATAACGATGCACATAGAAGAATCTAGCAGCACATGGAACATCCTATCCTTCTCCAAACCCTGTATAACTTCCTCCCTGATCAATTATTAGTAAATCCCAATGCAGCAAGAATTAAGTGCCTGTTACAGGACCAGCAGCTGCAGTCACCATTACAAATAATAAATCACCTTCCTTCTTATACTTTGTAATCCAAACATGAGGGAAGGGATCCTGATGCTACTTTACAACTTGCAGAGCAGCCAAGCAAGCGGAGCTCCCCAGCGGGTGGGAAAAGTGCTGAAAGGTTAATAAGTTCTATGTATACAGGGACGGACATGAGACAACTCTGGCAGGAGATTCGTTTTTGCATCAAAAAGGAACAAAAGAAAAATCTGTAGTGAAACCTTGTATTTCTAATAAAGATCAGGCCCAAATAATTGATCATTGCAGATGTGTTCGGTACAAGAGAAGAACAAATGACACTAAGGGCTCATTTACACTACCGTACTATAGCTCCATACAACCGCACACAGCCCCATTAGCTCTCTGTATACCTCATGTTTTATGCAGGATTTTTTTTCCTGTTGTCTCACTACAGGGATCGCTGCTTTTTATGTTAAAGATCTTGCAAAAACAAGTCACTTTGCAATATGTGTCCATTACCAGTGTCCTACCTATTCCTAGATATCCCCTCTTGTATGGGCTGCATCAGCTCCTCAGGTCACTATAGCTACAGACCTGTTCAATTTCTCCTGATAGGCTGCCAGCACTGGTTGCTATAGCTACAGACCTGTTTGATCCCTCCTGATAGGCTGCCAGCACTGGTTGCTATAGCTACAGACCTGTTTGATCCCTCCTGATAGGCTGCCAGCACTGGTTGCTATAGCTACAGACCTGGCTTCTACTGCAGCCTAGTAGAAGCCAGTAAACACGCCCCTGAATTCAAAATGAAACCAAGAAAACAGGACTGAGGTAGGATGAATCAGTGTATTGAGACAACCCCTTTAATACCAATAAGGGATAGAACTCTAGGGTCTAATACATTTTTCAGAAGATTCTCTCCCTTACATGATACCCTTAAATAACCCTCAAAAAAGGCAGTGCAATCGCCCCAGAAAGGGCGGCCCCACCTATCAGTGACTCACCCTAAACAATCCCTATACTGTAACCTATAGCCAGTACCACAAAGAGTTGACACCTAATAAACTAATATAACAATAATAATATAACATATAACATAACTAATATAGAGGCCACTAAAGACAAATAGTCATAATACGACCTGTTCTTCACAATCATTGTCACTCCAGTCCCGAACTGTTTCCCCCTCGCTATAAACGTGAGGGTTCACCAGGGGGCCGGGTGTGAGCAGCATGTGGTACCACCCTGTGTGCCTGTATCCTTGACACATAAGGAATAAATATACCTACATCTATGATACATTATGAAGAACTGTATGTCCCCTGATGAACCCTCACGCTTATCGTGAGGGGGAAACTATGCCCGGCCCTGATTGTACCAGCATCTTGGCAGCGTACCCTGTAACGGGGGCGGCTGGGACAGGCTTAGTTATACAACAAATCTGTTGTGTAGAAAAGAACCTTCTAAGAGACAAATTAAAGCACAAAAAGGTCTAAATATTAGAAAGCAACATAAAGAAAAGTCTCCATCACGTCCAGACAACATGTCCACCTCCAGCACCAATGCAAGATCACCAACCAGGTCCTGCTGCAGATCCAGAGAGGTTACTGGACGCAATTTCTAAGTTTTAAGTGAAAAGCCTCCAGTCAGCTACGATAGAAAGGCGTCAGGACAAACAGGGCATCGCAGCTGCTGTGTATGGGGCCACAGACCGGTCAGAGGGCCCCTGAGGACTCCTGTCCACCACCAAAAATGTCTACAGGGGGTATAGGAGCATCAGAACTGCAGCAATTGAGGGTCTATAGTTCCTCTCTACAGTACAGTGCGGTACTACATGTCCTGTACTGCTCTTACATGTATTAGTGAGTTGCATGCAGTAATTGGTGGTCTATAGCGCCTCTCTGCAGTACAGTGTAGTACTACATGTCCGGTACTGCTCTTAAATGTATTAATGAATTGCATGAAGTGATTTGCGGTCTATAGATCCCCTCTACAGTACAGTGAGGTACTACATGTCCTGTACTGCTCTTACATGTATTAGTGAGGTGCATGTAGTGGTTGGTCTATAGTGCCTCTCTACAGTACAGTGCGGTACTTCATGTCCTGTAGTGCTTTTGATGGTTTTTGAGAGTTTCTTGTATTTATTGGGGGTCTATAGTTCCTCTCTACAGTACAGTGCGGTACTACATGTCCTGTACTGCTCTAACATGTATTAGTGAGGTGCATGCAGTGATTGGAGGTCTATAGCGTCTCCCTACAGTACAGTGCGGTACTACATGTCCTGTACTGCTCTTACATGTGTTAGTGAGGTGCTTGCAGTGATTGGTGGTCTATAGCCCTCTCTACAGTACAGTGCGGTATATATGTCCATGTTACTGCTCTTACATGTATAAGTGAGGAGCATGCAGTGATTGGTGGTCAAGTAGCACCTCTACAGACAAGTGCGGTACTACAAGTCCAGTACTGCTCTTAAATGTATTAGAGAGGTGCGTGCAGTGACTGGCGGTCTATAGCGCCTCTCTACAGTACAGTGCAGTGATTGGCGGTATATAGCACCTCTCTACAGTACAGTGCGGTACTACATGTCCTGTAACTGCTCTTACATGTATTAGTGTGGTGCATGCAGTGACTGTTCTATAGCGCCTCCATACAGTACAGTGCAGTACTACATGTCCTGTACTGTTCTATCATGTATTAGTGAGGTGCATGCAGTGATTGGCGGTCTATAGCTCCTCTCTACAGTACAGTGCAGTGCGGTACTACATGTCCTGTACTGCTCTTACATGTATTAGTGAGGTGCATGCAGTGATTGGTGGTCTATAGCGCCTCTCTACAGTACAGTACTACATGTCCTGTACTGCTCTTACATGTATTAGTGAGGTGCATGCAGTGTTTGGGGTCTATAGCTCCTCTCTACAGTACAGTGCTGTACTACATGTCCTGTACTGCTCTTACATGTATTAGTGAGATGCATGCAGTGATTGGTGATCTATAGCACCTCTCTACAGCACAGTGTGGTACTACATGATGCGGTTCTCTATGCATTATGCGATCCGTTACTTGATGTATACAAATGGGAGTGCATATCAATTGTCACGTCTATGCTGAATGCATGCAGAAAACAGGTAGACATTGGGAAATCATATGTAGATTTACCCTTTTTGAAGGTAATTCACGTCCTAAATTGCGGTGAAATCAGTAAATTGAAAAAAAAAGGAAATACATTGCCGAATTCTGAGATAGTCACTCAATTTGTCACACATATTTGACTGCATATTCAAATGTCCCATGTGAATCTATTCTAAGTGGGAATAAGTACTTGGGATCCCCACTCTAGTGAGCGTGGGGGTCCGCACCAATCATTATATATCTGCTATACATAAGATAAGTGATAATGTATTTCCATAGGAGAACTCCATGAACTGTAATCATCTATAGCCAGAATGAATACAATGTAGTAGAGTGATCCCTCAAATTACAATGGCCTCAGGATACAATATTTTCACCATAGAATGTTCCTACCTGGAACGTTGTAAGACAAGTTTGGTTTCAAGATACAATGTTCCAGACACTGACCCAGCCAAATATCATGAGAATTTAGTTCTAAAACCTCTGTATTAGTGAGGGGCATGTAGTGATTGGTGGTCTATAGCGCCTCTCTACAGTACAGCATGGTACTACATGTCCTGTACTGCTCTTACATGTATTAGTGAGGTGCATGCAGTGATTGGCGGTCTATAGCACCTCTCTACAATATAGTGCGGTACTACATGTCCTGTACTAGCTCTTACATGTATTAGTCAGGTGCATGCAGTGATTGGCGGTCTATAGCGCCTCTCTACAGTACAGTGCGGTACTACATGTCCTGTACTGCTCTTACATGTATTAGTGAGGAGCATACAGTGATTGGTGGTCTATAGCACCTCTCTACAGTACGGTGCGGTACTACATGTCCAGTACTGCTCTTACATGTATTAGTGAGGTGCATGCAGTGATTGTTGTGGTACTATAGTATCGCCTCTCTATACAGTACAGTGCGTTGTACTGAACATGTCCTGTACTGCTCTTACATGTATTAGTGAGGTGCATGTAGTGATGGCAGTCTATAGCCTCTCTACAGTAGAGTGCGGTATTACATGTCCTGTACTGCTTCTACATGTATTAGTGAGGTGCATGAAGTGGTTGGGGTCTATAGAGCCTCTCTACAGTACAGTGCGGTACTACATGTCCTGTACTGCTGTTACATGTATTAGTGAGGGGCATGCAGTGATTGGGGGTCTATAGTACCTCTCTACAGTACAGTGCGGTACTACATGTCCTGTATTGCTCTTACATGTATTACTGAGGTGCATGCAGTGATTGGTGGTCTATAGCGCCTCTCTACAGTACAGTGTGGTACTACATGTCCTGTACTGCTCTTACATGTATTAGTGAGGTGCAGGCAGTGATTGGTGGTCTATAGCGCCTCTCTACAGCACAGTGTGGTACTACATGTTCTGTACTGCTCTTACATGTGCCGGGATGAGTGGGCCTTTGGGCAGCAGGTGAGGGTCCCATTTTCTGGTCCATTGTGTATAAAGTCCATGACCTTAGCAGCTCCTGTCATCATCTCATAAAGTGATTTTCAGCCTCCAGAAGCTCATCCTAAGAGTATGTTCACATGATTATATTGTGAGTGTATAGCGCAGCTTCAGATGGACGCATTGGCTTGTGTGTACGTCTGAAGCACTCGCACTAACTGTCATTCATCCCAGAACATAATCGCCGGGAAGAATTGACGTGTAAGCTCTTTCCACGGGCACGTATTGTGCATTGGGGGAAAGAACAGGTAATCATAGCTCTCAGTGAGGGTTATGAATTACCATAATGTTGGCCCATACTTCGGGTGTTCTGAAGAGCAATTACGTACTGAAGTACGGACTGAGAATACGCTGTGTGAACATACCCTGTTATATGGAAGGAGGCACTTTATTTTCTTTCATCTCCATGTTGCATTATGTTGGGGACCTTTTGGAGCTTTGGAACCAATCCCCAGTTATGGATTTTCCATGCAATGGTCGCCCCAGAACCAATTAATATGGTTTGTAGAGGAAGCGCTGTATATGCCGAAAAAGCCGACTGTTGCCTTATAGGTCACATAAACAAACCAAAAGGGGTCCAAGTACATGTGACCTCCATTGATCTTGGAAAGAATGCGGTGCAGTTCCTCATCTTCAAAGACGAGATGGTCACACTCGATTACTGTACATTGGAAAGCAAGAACTGATTTTACGCAGAGAGCCCGTCACGTGACCTCCATTCATAAGAACGTGATCTTCATACTTCAGATTACATGACCGCAAGTTCAAGTAGTGAAGAGTCTGCGGACACTACTACGGCAGCTCTGAAAGTGACCTACTCAGTGGGCTGGAGACCACTTCTCCACTGACCATGGGGAACAGGATCCCCTTGTTCTTTAAATCAATAAGGGTCAACTATTGGACCTCTTTAAAGGGGTTGTCTCACTACAAAGATTGCTTTTTATGTTAAAGATCTTGCAAAAACAAGTCACTTTGCAATATGTGTCCATTAACAGTTTCCTACCTATTCCTAGATATCCCCTCTTGTATGGGCTGCATCAGCTCCTCAGGTTGCTATAGCTACAGACCTGTTTGTTCTCTCCTGATAGGCTGCCAGCACTGGTCACTATAGCTACAGACCTGTTTGTTCTCTGATAGGCGGCCAGCACTGGTCGCTATAGCTACAGACCTGTTTGATCTCTCCTGATAGGCTGCCAGCGCTGGTTGCTATAGCTACAGATCTGCTCGATCTCTACTGTTAGGCTGCCGCACTGGTCGCTATAGCTACAGACCTGTTCAATCTCTCCTGATAGGCTGCCAACGCTGGTCACTATAGCTACAGACCTGTTCAATCTCTCCTGATAGGCTGCCAACGCTGGTTGCTATAGCTACAGACCTGTTCTCTCTCTATAGGCTGCAGCTCTAGGTGCTATAGCTACAGACCTGTCAAATCATCCTGATAGGCTGCCAGCTCTGATTGCATAGTAAGACCAGTCAATCTCCTGATAGGCTGCCAACACTGGTTGCTATAGCTACAGACCTGGCTTCTACTGCAGCCTAGTGGAAGCCAGTAAACACGCTCCTGAATTCAAAGTGAAACCAAGAAAACAGGACTGAGGTGAGAGCAATTAATGTAGTGAGACAACCCCTTTAAGCTTAAAACAAGAACACAGACTAAATCAAATTGGTTCAATAATTGTTACATTTCACTTTCCATGTTTTGGGTGGAATGTTGACGAATGACAACAATGTATCAGATGAATGAAACATTCCATGACCGCTGGAATTTTACCATCACTTTTTGAGCCTCCCTTCATGACTAACACACGCACGACATCTAAATTTTATATCCTTGCCTGATATGCAGAGACATGTAATGACTTATTACACTGCTGGGTGACATCTCGCTGAAAGATTCTTGCATTTCATTATTCTGGTCGTTATATGCACGGAATCACTTATGTAGAAATGATAGTAGAAGCATGAAACATAATGAATGGAAACAAGTAGGAGATCCAAGAGTGTTGGTGAACCAGTTTAGTTCGGTTCCTTTTCAAGCTTTTATCTGTGACTCCAAGCCAAATAACCTCTTGACCTCACATAATTTTGAGTGCAAGCTTCTCAGGTCAGAGATATTTTACACTGTAAAATTTCTTGGGAGAATAAGAAACATTTCTATTATTTAGGTCTTGGATATATGTTGGATACCTTTTTTTGCACGTCGGCTACGTGTCGAGGCCCCCTGTTTTTGCACGTCGGCTACGTGTCGAGCCCCTGTTTGCAGTCGCTACGTGTCGCGGCCCCCTGTTTTGCACGTCGTACGTGCGGCCCCCTGTTTTGCACGTCGGCTACGTGTCGCGGCCCCCTGTTTTTGCACGTCGGCTACGTGTCGCGGCCCCCTGTTTTGCACGTCGGCTACGTGTCGCGGCCCCCTGTTTTGCACGTCGGCTACGTGTCGCGGCCCCCTGTTTTGCACGTCGGCTACGTGTCGGGCCCCCTGTTTTGCACGTGGTTACGTGTCGGCCCTGTTTTGCACGTCGGCTACGTGTCGCGGCCCCCTGTTTTGCACGTCGGCTACGTGTCGCGGCCCCCTGTTTTGCACGTCGGCTACGTTGTCGAGGCCCCCTGTTTTGCACGTCGGCTACGTGTCGAGGCCCCCTGTTTTGCACGTCGGCTACGTGTCGCGGCCCCCTGTTTTGCACGTCGGCTACGTGTCGCGGCCCCCTGTTTTGCACGTCGGCTACGTGTCGCGGCCCCCTGTTTTGCACGTCGGCTACGAGTCGCGGCCCCCTGTTGTGCACGGCGGCTACGTGTCGCGGCCCCCTGTTTTGCACGTCGGCTACGTGTCGTGGCCCCTTGTTTTGCACGTCGGTTTGAACATTGGCTACGTGTTGTAGCCCCTTGTTTTGAACGTTGGCTACATGTTGTAGCAGATTGTATCCATATACATTGTATCCGTTTTACATATTTTGCATTAAGGTTACAATGTTATCATCAGACATTTCCATATTGCCTATGCATGCACGCTATGTATATGCTGAATGCTGCTACAATCCATGAACTATGTAACTATTTCCTTTTTGGTTTGCAGCCGCCACTATAAAGCGATACAATGTTACCCTTTTATATTTTACATCCCTTCCTGATAACTCATTACAGGTCTCTGATTATTACATTGTTGGGCGACATCTTCTTTCCTACTAATTATGCGGGTTGTTACATGCATGGAATCACTTATGTAGAAGTGATAGCAAAAGCAGAAAACATAATGAATGAAAACAAGTTGGATATGCATGAGCATTGCTTAACCAGTCTAGTTCAGTTCCTATTCTAGGACTCCAAGTCAAATAACCTCACATAATTTGGAGTGCAAGCTTTTTAGGTCAAAAATATTTTGCACTGTAAAAACTCTCGGGCAAATGCAAAATATTAGTACTGCTTTTTCATGTCTTGGACACTTTTGTGCTGCTTAGTTAGGTCTTTGATACATGTTGCATACATATTTGTATTGCACGTTGTAGCGGATTGTATCTGTATACATTGTATCTGTTAATTTGAACTATTTAGCATTAAGGATACAATGTTATTGTCAGATATGTCCTTAATACCTATGCATGCGATAAATATGCCAAATTCTGCTACAATCTAGAACCATGTAACTATTTTCTACTACTTTTTGAAGTTTTTCAGCCACCACCTTAAAGGCGATACAACGTTATCCTTTAATGTGCATTTCTAGGAGTCTATAAAAGTAACATGCATAAATTCATAGAAGTTCAGGAATACTTACGGAGTGTTCTGCGCTGTAGTCCAGCTGCAAAGAATTCCCAAAATCCACAGGAGAAACATATTCAGCAACCAGCAAAGTTCATTACACACACACAGAGGACTTCACCCAGTGCCCCTACAGGGGTAACTGTCTTCCTCTCCAAGCACACAGCACAGGAGGGGTGAGTGTGCCCTGGGGGTGGAAGGAGCAGTGTGTGCTCTGCTCTCTCTTCCCCCCTCCTCAGTTTGGGAAGGATTTAACCCTTGTTCCGACTTGCCCTTATGCAATGCCTGCAACTGTAAATATTCCTGTCTTCCTCTTCCCAAAGCAATCTTGAAATTATACCTCTTGCATCTGCTTTATTTCTGCAGTCGGGGGTCTTTAGCTCTTCTCTACTGCATAGTGTTGCTCTGTAGGCAGTATATAGCTATATACTCTCTCTTCTCCTCTTAGGCAGTATAGGTTACCTGTCTACTTTGCCCCTAACTGTCTCCTTCTCCATTCTCTCCTTGTTGGCCTCATGTAGAAGGCTAGGACAGGCATAATGGAGAAGTATGGCCAGCAGTCTTTTATAAATATGTGAGCGCTCTACTCTGGCCAGTCTGAAGGGAGTGCGAGTTTTACCAGCCAAGCCCCAAATTGAGGAGGGCTGGGCATTCAAGGAGGGAAAAGAAGGAGGGGGCTTGGTCCTATAAATCACTAGTAACAGACCTTCTAAAACAAGATATATGGCTGCAACCCTCTCCCTCCACCCTCATTGCTAATTAAATGAATGACCTTAAGCTGGAAGAGGTAGAATGGGGAAGAGGGGGGAGAGAAGAATATTAAATCAGCCCTAAGGGAATTCCCTTTCATCCCCCTGGTATTCCTCCCTGCCATGTTCTACTAATACTGGCTTCTAGGAGTGCATGATCTCCATGGGATATTGGAGAAGCGGATGTAGGCAAAGCACAATGTAAGGGTGGGCTGGAGTCACACATGCAGGATTGGAGCTGAATGTAGAAGTGGATATGCGGTTGTACATAACAAAGGCAAATGGCCACACGACTTTCCTAGAAAAGTATAAATTATTAAATTTATGCAACTGTTCACCATCACATGTGGGCAGGGCTTTCAGATGCTTCTATGTGTGTCTATAAGGCCAAGGAGAGCACCTTGTTTCTAGCTTCCATACCCTGTACATGCCGGGCTGTACACATTAATCAGATGCAAAGTAGTGCCATCTGTTATCCATAGAATCTCACTGTAAAAAAAGCATACATGTTTAAAGAGAACCTGTCACATAGTTTTTGCCCCCCTTGCTGAGGGCAGCACAAGCCAGTGTCAGACCTGCTGTTTCCAGCGCGTGTCCCTTATTCTGTAAGATGCTGTAGTTTTCGTGTATTTAATGCTCAAATCTGCAGTTTTCAGCCAGAAGAGTCATTCAGAGTTCATGTATTTTTTTCAAACCCCACCCACCTGAGGCTAGCCCCGCCCACCTCAACTGACAAACCTATTACTTTGAATAGGTAGAAAACATGTGAATAACTCAGTGTGGGCTACCATTGGTGGGCGGGGCTAACACCTGCTCATGAATAAGATTTGAGGGGTAAATGCTCTAAAATCTGCTGCATCTTACAGAATAAGGGGCACAGCGCTGGGAACAGCATGTCTGTCACTAGCCTGTGCTGTCTCAGCAAGGGGGGCATAACCTATGTGACAGGTTCCCTTGTCCATTATAAGGTATACATTAAGCTTAATCTCACAAATGTTTGAATTTGCTTTTAGTTTTGTTTTAAACTAGCTTCTCTCAATCATCCGAACCTCCCATGCTCGCCTCCAAAACTTCACCCGTGCTGCACCAGTTCTCTGGAACATACTTCCCTGAATGATCAGGCACACTCATAAGCATCATAGTTTTAATCCATCTTCTTAGACAGGCCTACCAAGATCCCTCATTGGTAACCACCCCCCCCCCCCACACACACACACACTGTCTATATATATATACTACCCCATATTTGTGGAACATGGTTGGACCATTGTATAAACCAAGCTCGTCTCATCTATACACCCTCATAGATTGTGAGCAGGGCCCTCACACCTTGAACCATTCTTCTCACCCATACATCCTAATAGATTGTAAGCTCTTGTGAACAGGGCCCTCACAACTTGTTCCTTTTGTCTCATCCATACATCCGAATAGATTGTGATCAGGGCCCTCACACCTTGTAACTTTCATTTCACCCATACACCCTAATAGATTGTAAGCTCTTGTGAGCAGGGTCCCTCACCACCTTGTACCTTTTGTCTTACCTACACTATAATAGATTGTAAGCTCTTGTGAGCAGGGCCCTCACACCTTGTACCTTTTGTCTTACCTACACTATAATAGATTGTAAGCTTTTGTGAGCAGGGCCCTCACACCTTGTACCTTTTGTCTTACCTACACTATAATAGATTGTAAGCTCTTGTGAGCAGGGCCCTCACACCTTGTACCATTCTTCTCACCCATACACCCTAATAGATTGTAAGCTCTTGTGAGCAGGGCCCTCACACCTTGTACCATTATTCTCTCCCATACACCCTAATAGATTGTAAGCTCTTGTGAGCAGGGCCCTCACACCTTGTACCTTTAGTCTCCCTCCCATACACCCTAATAGATTGTAAGCTCTTGTGAGCAGGGCCCTCACACCTTGTACCTTTAGTCTCCCTCCCATACACCCTAATAGATTGTAAGCTCTTGTGAGCAGGGCCCTCACACCTTGTACCTTTAGTCTCCCTCCCATACACCCTAATAGATTTTAAGCTCTTGTGATCAGGGCCCTCACACCTTGTACCTTTCTTCTCACCCATACACCCTAATAGATTGTAAGCTCTTGTGAGCAGGGCCCTCACACCTTGTACCTTTAGACTCCCTCTCATACACCCTAATAGATTGTAAGCTCTTGTGAGCAGGGCCCTCACACCTTGTACCATTCTTCTCACCCATACACACTAATAGATTGTAAGCTCTTGTGAGCAGGGCCCTCACATCTTGTACCTTAATGCTATTCATCAACACGCTTATTATGGGCATATTTACGGCCGTAATTACGCCATATTTACGTCCGCAAAACGTCCTGAAATAATTTCAAATACGTGTCACAAAGTGTGGCTGCTACTTGTCGCTCGTAAATACATTCCCCTATTCTTTACTAGGGGATTTATGTTGCAAATACGCCTCATATGTGACAGAGGCCTCACATCTTGTACCTTTCTTCTCACCCATACACCCTAATAGATTGTAAGCTCTTGTGAGCAGGGCCCTCACATCTTGTACCTTAAGGCTATGTTCACACGGCTTATTTCGGGGTATATTTACGGATGTATTTACGTCCGCAAATACGTCCTGAAATACGTTTCAAATACGTGTCACAAAAGTGTGGCACGTATTTCGCGTCGTAAATACATTCCCCATTCTTTACTATGGGGATTTGTGTTGCAAAATACGCCTCAATAAGTGACAGAGGACTTAATTTTACGATCGTATTTACGGACATATTTACGCCCGCAAATACGTCGCGAAAATACGCCTCGTGTGAATGATGAGGCGTATTTTACATTGGAATCAATGCTAATCTAATTGTTTATTATTTGAAACGTATTTCGGGACGTATTTGCGGACGTAAATACGTCCGTAAACACGTCCCAAAATAAGCCGTGTGAACATAGCCTTAGTCTTACCTACATTATAATAGATTGCAAGCTCTTGTGAGCAGGGCCCTCAGACCTTGTACCTTTAGTCTCCCTCCCATACACCCTAATAGATTGTAAGCTCTTGGGAGCAGGGCCCTCACACCTTGTACCTTTAGTCACCCTCCCATACACCCTAATAGATTGTGAGCTCTAGTGAGCAGGGCCCTCACACCTTGTACCTTTAGTCTCCCTCCCATACACCCTAATAGATTGTAAGCTCTTGTGAGTAGGACCCTCACACCTTGTACCATTCTTCTCACCCATAAACTCTAGTCGATTGTAAGCTCTTGTGAGCAGGGCCCTAACATTGTACTTTATTACCCTCCCAAATACACCTAATACGATGTGTAAGCTTTTGATTGGATCATCATCAATTGTACCATTATTTCGAACGTATTACGACTAGTCGAGTAATATGTCCGTAAACATGTCCCGAAATAAGCCGTGTGAACATAGCCTTAGTCTTACCTACACTATAATAGATTGTAAGCTCTTGTGAGCAGGGCCCTCACACCTTGTACCTTTCTTCTCACCCATAAACTCTAATAGATTGTGAGCTCTTGTGAGCAGGGCCCTCACACCTTGTACCTTTAGTCTCCCTCCCATACACCCTAATAGATTGTAAGCTCTTGTGAGTAGGACCCTCACATCTTGTACCTTTCATCTCACCCATACACCCTAATAGATTGTAAGCTCTAGTGAGCAGGGCCCTCACACCTTGTACCTTTAGTCTCCCTCCCATACACCCTAATAGATTGTAATCTCTTGTGAGCAGGGCCCTCACACCTTGTACCTTTCATCTCACCCATACACCCTAATAGATTGTAAACTCTTGTGAGCAGGGCCCTCAGACCTTGTAACTTTAGTCTCCCTCCCAAACACCCAAATAGATTGTAAGCTCTTGTGAGCAGGGCCCTCACACCTTGTACCTTTAGTCTTACCTACACTATAATAGATTGTGAGCTCTTGTGAGCAGAGCCCTCACACCTTGCACATTTTGTCTCACCTACACTATAATAGATTGTGAGCTCTTGTGAGCAGAGCCCTCACACCTTGCACATTTTGTCTCACCTACACTATAATAGATTGTGAGCAGGGCCCTCCTACCCTATGTTTGATCTGTTAGCAGATTTTTACTATGTAATGTTTGTCTGTATCTTACCCCCTCTATGTTGTAAAGTGCAGCGGAACATGTTGGCCGTCACCCGTTTTTCCCGGCAGTTTGATGGTCTAGGTTAGTTTATATTTTTATGATGAATACTAACTTGGCTACATACACTCCTATATGTTTCCCATTGCCATACACAAAAAAGGTATACAGTTTTGGAGAACTTGATACAGCTCAGCGCCGTGCTTCTATCCATGAAAAAATAAAAGGGGGACGATGTAAGGTTATGCAACATATACCAAAGGCACTGCAAGAGATTTAAAAAAATGTAGTACTCAGGCTATGGAGCTCTAAAGGATGTTTACTTAGCTAAATGAGAAGCTTTCATAGAGAAGCTAGAGATAAGACTCTGCAGAAGTTTATAGCAATAATAGATAAGAGAGCAAAGATATGGGGGAGAGATGGTCGTAACCAGATAAAACTGTGTGCTCTAAGAGGAGATAAAATTGTCTTTATCTCCTGACCAAAGCAAAATCAACCAAGCAATGTATTCAGAAAAAATCTTCAATTATCTGTCCCTACATGTTAAAAGCCAATCATTGTAGTGATAAAACCCCTCAGGGGCTGCCTAAAACAGCCGAGATCAAGGAGTGAGGACAAATAGAGAAGCTGGGACCCTCCCTTCTAGTGTTCACTGGGGTCTAAGCTGTGGGGCCCCAAAGACAGGAACAAACTGGCTCAGAGGTAGAAAGGGGAAACCTCCAGAGGGCCCCAGAGATCCTACATTGATGTCTGACTCCTATTCTATGAACAGGGGATGAATGTTTTGTTCAGGATAACCCCTTTAAATGGGGTTTAGGCACTTTGGAAAAATCACTGCTAGTGCCAATATTAAATAAACCGGAAACTCAATTTTAAATGAAAAATCACTGCCCCAAAAGAGTTTCCTTGGGCTGAACTAATGAAAACATAACTTTTAATATAGCGATATAAAAATATACAATATACATAAGGAATCCTCACACTATAGTGAAAAGAATCTCTGAATGGCTCATATAGAGTAGGACTTACAGAGGAAAAATTCGCTTTTTATCCCATCACAAATGAAGATTGATGACTCTTCAATGTTGTTTCAACGGAAAATAATTCCATCCAATCCACCAAGGACTCGAAAGTGGAAAAACTCACCCTGAAAAGCCCTCAGAGTAAACTGACCCTTAGTGGGGAGAGCGCTCCAAAAAGGGCGACCCCACTAATTGATCCTTACCTAACCTTTCTTCCCACGGTATTAAAACACCCAATCATGTTTCATCCAGTAATTGTGTGGTCTCACGAGTGGGGGGAAAAAACAGTGAGATAAATTAGTATGCCGTGAAACCCATAGAGGTAGGTAAGTAATCATTTGTTCAACACAGGTAGAATGGATGAAACGCGTTATATTAAAAGTGAAGTTTTAATTAGTTTAGCCCAAGGTAACTGTTTTGTGGCAGTGATTTTTCACTTTGCAGAATCCTCCTTAAGACAGCTGGTATGAGCCGGTCTCAGAGAATGGGGAGATGGTGACGCTTGCGCATTTCATCCCATTCATGTCTGTGGAAGTTTTGAATATATAAGCAGTTTATTAGAATTTTGAAGATACGGTAAGGAGCACTCTGACTCATAGCATGTAATGTGTGGGTACATCACCATGCTGGTAAGGAGCTATGGAGTCGGCTCACATGCTGAGTCCACTCCACAGGCGGCGGGTGCTGGAGGATTAATACAGAGCGGGGTCCGATCCCTGCTGTTCAATCCTTTAGATTGGTATATAGCCTATGTGTTACCATTGTGAGACCATGTAGATGGGACACCATGGCAGCTGGAAGCCTAATTTAGGCTTCCATAGTTGCCATGTTAACGCTTCTATTACTTCCTGCCTTAAAGGGATTGTCTCACTACATTGATTTGTCCTGTTTTCTTGGTTTCCTTTTGAATTCAGGGGCGTTTACTGGCTTCCACTAGGCTGCAGTAGAGGCCAGGTCTTTAGCTATAGCAACCAGTGCTGGCAGCCTATCAGGAGTGATAGTACAGGTCTTTAGCTATAGCAACCAGTGCTGGCAGCCCATCAGGAGAGATCGAACAGGTCTGTAGCTATAGCAACCAGTGCTGGCAGCCAATCAGGAGAGATTGAACAGGTCTGTAGCTATAGCGACCAGTGCTGGGCAGCCTATCAGTGAGACTAAACAGGTCTGTAGCTATAGCAACCAGTGCTGGCAGCCTATCAAGAAATATCGAACAGGTCTGGAGCTATAGCGACCAGTGCAGGCAGCCTATCAGGAGAGATTGAAAAGGTCTGTAGCTATAGCAACCAGTGCTGGCAGTCATCAGAGAGATTAACAGTCTGTACTAAGCAACCAGTGCGGGCAGCCTACATGGAGACAAACAGACTGTAGCTATAGCAACCATACTGCAGGCCATCAGGAGAGATCAAACAGGTCTGTAGCTAAGCAACCAGCGCTGGCAGCCTATCAGAGAGATCAAACGGGTCTGTAGCTACAGCGACCTGAGAGCTGATGCAGCCCATACAAAGGGATATCTAGGAATAGGTAGGACACTGTTAATGGACACATATTGCAAAGTGACTTGTTTTTGCAAGATCTTTAAGATAAAAAGCAGAAATCCTTGTAGTGAGACAACCCATTTAAGCAGGAAGTAATGGAACCATCAGCTTGGTACAGCCATCTGCATTATAGCTGTACAAGCGATCGTGCCGACTACTGGTCATGTACCCTATGGGGACTACTTCTCTAAGAAAAAAAATGTTTTAAAACTATAAAAAAATGTAAAAAAATTATTAAAAAATTCAAAGCCCCCCCTATTGCCATTTTACAAATAATAATAATAATAATAATAATAATAATAAAAAGTGACACATAATCGGTATCGGTGCATCAAAAAAATCCAATCTAATAAAATAAAACCTCATCTATCCCATACACTGAACACCGTAAAAGGAAAAAAAAAATTAAAACGCCAAAGCTGCTGTTTTTTTTTTGTTCATTTCACGTCCCCAAAAAGTTGCAATTAAAAGTCATCAAAAAGTCGCCTCTATCCCAAAAGGGTTGCAATAAAAACAACACTTTAGCCCACAAAAATTGCCCTCTCACTCAGGCCTATAGATGAAAAAATCAAAAAGTTATTGGTCACAGAAAATGGCGCTGCAGGGCACATTTAAAGAAATAGATAATTTTTTTTAAAAGGGCTAAACGTAATGTAAACCCTACATACTTGGTATCACCGGAATCGTATCAACCCGCAGAATACAGATAACTCATTATTTACACCGAAGAGTGAACATGGTAAAAACGAAAACCTCCAGAAACATGGTTCAAGTACGTTTTTCAGATTTCCCCCCACTTAGATTTTTTGGGATTTTTTTCCCAGTACATTCTATTTTATGGTCAATGACAGCATTAAAAAGTACATTTTGTCCTGCAAAAAAAGAGCCCGCCTATGTCGATGGAAATATAGAAAAAAAGTTATGGCTCTTGAAAGGAGGGGAGGAAAAAGAGGAAGAGTCAAAAAATTGTGACCACATGGTGGGGAGGGGTTTAGCAACAGACAGCAAAGGGGGTTGTACCACAAAAGACATTCATTGCCCACTCACAGGATAAGTGATGAAGGTTTGAACAATGGGGGTCCCGCTGTATTCGGCAATCTCTGATAGACTAGTGGCGGGGTGGTCCGCCCTGGGCGACACAGCTCCTAGTGCACGTTTCGTGCCGCCCTTGCCCTCCTACTGGCCTGGGACACATCATCATGGTAGCGATCATCCCATTACACGCTGAGGTACACCCTATATGTCATGTGTATAAAGGGTTCCTGTAATGTGTATACATTATGTTACATCAGGTTGGCTAGTGTTGCAGGCATGCTGGTACTTGTAGCTCTACAGTAGCTGCTATGGAACTGAAAGTACCAGCATACCATACTAGATATGCTTTAGGTTTTGAAAAATATCTAGTGTGGTATGCTGCTACTTGTAGTTCCATAGCTCCAGCTGTAGAACTTCAAGTACCAGCATGCCTGTCACACCAGCCAACCTCATGTAACATAATGTATACACATTACAGGCTGAGGCACACTTTATATGTTATGTGTATAAAGTCTGCCTGTAATGTGTATACTGTATACATATTTTTTAAGATCTAAAGCATATCCAGTGTGGTATGCTGGTACTTGCAGTTCCACAGCAGCTGCTGAGGACCTACAAGTACCAGCATACCTGCCATACCAGCCAACCTCATGTAACATAATGTATACATATTACAGGCTGAGGTGCACTTTAAATGTTATGTGTATAAAGTCTGCCTGTAACGTGTATACATTGTTACATGACGTTGGTCAGCGTGGCAGGCATGCTGGTACTTGTAGGTCATCAGCAGTTGCTGTGGAACTGCAAGTACCAGCATACCACACTAGATCTGCTTTAGGTTTTAAAAAACATCTCTATGTGGTATGCTGATACTTGTAGTTCCACAGTTCCTGCTATGGAACTACAACTACCAGCTTGCCTGCCACACCGGCCAACCTCATGTAACATAATGTATACACGTTAAAGGCTGAGGCGCACTTTATTTGTTTTGTTATGTGTATAAAGTCTGCCTGTGTAATGTGTATACTATATACATATTTTAAAAGACCTAAAGCATATCCATTGTGATATGCTGGTACTTGCAGCTCCACAGCAGCGGCTAAGGAACTACAAGTACCAGCATGCCTGCCACACCAGCCAGTCAGAAGCAAATTGAGGATTTGTTACATCCAATAGAGGGCGCTTGAGCTTTCAGCGGTTTCCTCATAATGCCTTGGGATATGCAGATGCTTAGTGGGGTGCAAAAAGGCAATTTCAAATCCCCACAAACCTATATGGTGCTCTCCCCCAAGAGAGATCTTCCCAGCCAGCAAGTACACTCTGCTCTGCACTGATAAGGGGCAAATCCAAAAACCAATTTAGAAAAGCAGCTAAAATGTAACTTTTGTTATATACTCTTAAACATATGAAATATGATTTTTATACACAATCATAATACCAAACCATTTCCATGGATATATCCACCATCACATACAATTAGGAAGCCAGTAGGGTAGATCTTCACGTAGTTGTAACACAATGGGCCACTTGTATGAACCTGTTTAGGTCTAAAACTCACTTTTTTGCCCATAGTAACCTATGTGTGTAGTAACCTATGGGCAAAACAGTGAGTTTTAGACCTAAACAGTTTTCATACATGTGGCCCAATATGTTTACATATCCAGTGTACTCACATGACCAATTCAGATCCGGAAAACTATTAGTCCATGAGGGACTCGAGATATGTTCTTCTTATGAGAAAACTGCATAAATAACCCCATGAACATAAGTAGTGACCAAAAAATTGCCTATACTTGCAACATAACGGTCCATGTTACACCCTGCCTGAATGGTGGTGCTACCGTTCCAAAAGGGATGACCCCACCCTGCGGTGGTTATCCCCTGGCGCAAGCTATGATATACAATACTCGGAAACAGTAGTCACTGCATGGTCCGGGTAAGAGACCCGACGCGTTTCCCCGTGTGTGATACGGTTCTTCAGGGGAACTATGTCCAACCAATATCTCTATGGAGTAAATTCTAGACACAAATTATGATACAAACTGGTAAAAAAAAGTCACCAAGATTAGTGATCAAATGGTCATTGCTATGGGTTCATGTAGATGTAACCCCAAAACAGCTGCATGCAGATGAGTTTTGCAGGCTTGGCTAACATCTCTTTTGCTTTCCAAAGACTCAGTGAGTCAGAAGCAAATTGAGAATTTGTTACATCCAAAAGAGGGCGCTTGAGCTTCTCAGCTTTCAGCTCTTTTCCCATAGAGAAAATACATGCAGATCAGCTCTTCCTTCCTCACAGCAGCAGTAAAGTGAGATTAGTCTACTCTGCTGATTCTATGGGTCAAGTATTGCTCATGTCATTTCCCTTTCACTCTAATCTATCTCTCTCTAGAGAACAATAGAGTGATCATTTTGTCATTACCTACTATTTGTTATGAGACTACATGCAGATCAGCTTTACCCCCTCCTGGTAGCAGTAAAGTGAGATTGGTCTACTCTGTTGCTTCTATAGGTCATGTACTCCTCATGTCATTGCCCTTTCGGTCTAGTCTAACCTTAAACATGGAAGAGAGACATGGACCGCCATGTAGTGATGGGCACAACCCAGTGGGCCAACAACACCACTGCTGCCAGACCTAGCCCCGCAGCTCTAGGCTTGCACCACCACACATGCATAGCATCACAGCAACAATGGCCGTCACACAGCACCACCACCAAAAAAAGGAAAGGATCACTGCTGCTTACCTCTTCCTGGGCTCCCTGCAAGCTGACTCAGAAAAAGGGCATTAACCCCTATCCAGATTACTACTAATTAAAAACACCTGGGCCAAATGGGGGATGAGTGCTCGCCCAAGTAAAGAAGCAAGAACAGATAGTAACAATAAACATGGTCTAGTCTAATCCTATCTATCCCTGTCCAGAGAACAATAGAGTGATCGTTTTGTCAGTATCCACCAATGAGACTAAATAAAGATAAGCAGCAGTTGCAGTAAGGTGAGATTAGTCTGCCCTCCCATTCTGGAGTTTTTTCTCTTTGCTATCACAACTAGAGAAGAACAAGATTTTATATGCAATTTTTAATTGTAGAAAACAATACTGCCAAAAATGTGTTAAAAAAATTGTTCTCCAGGAACTTTGGTTTTAACAAAAATATTCCTTTATGATGTAAGTGTCCCTTTAAGCAGATTTCTGCTGTGGATCCACTGTGGATTATCCCATGGATTTTGTGCATGGAGCTTTAGGGCTCGTCCCCACTGCACGTTTTTTCAGCCTGTTTTGCAGATGGTTTTCGGTTTTGAAAGCCGTCAGCAAACCGCATCACTGCACGGATTTTCCGCCGGACGTTTTTTTTAGACTGCCGGCGGTCCGAAAAACATAGAACATGTTCTTTCCTCCGACTGGTTTTCGGACGGAATATGAACAAGTCTATGTGAAGGGGGACGGCTTGATCCGCAAATAGCAGAGAAAAGCCATTGCCCTGCAGCCGTGCATGTCCCCAAAACAGTGCAAATAGCGGTCGGATAATCCTCTCCACTGGTGGGCCCCAAGAATGATCTCCACTGGTGGGCTCCAAGAATCTTCTCCACTAGTGGCCCCAAGAATCAACATCAATGGTGGGGCCCCAAGAATCAATTCCACTGGTGGGCCCCAAGAATCAATTCCACTGGTGGGCCCCAAGAATCAATTCCACTGGTGGGGCCCCAAGAATCAATTCCACTGGTGGGACCCAGGAATCAATTTCACTGGTGGGACCCAGGAATCAATTTCACTGGTGGGACCCAGGAAACAATTCCACTGGTGGGCCCCAGGAATAAACTCCACTGGTGGGGCCCAAGAATCAATTCCACTGGTGGGACCCAAGAATAAACTCCACTGGTGGGGCCCAAGAATAAACTCCACTGGTGGGCTCCAAGCATCAATTCCACTGGTGGCCCCAAGAATCAACTCCACTGGTGGGCCCAAGAATCAAATCCACTGGTGGGCCTCAAGAATCAACCCCACTGGTGGGCCCCAAAAATCAACTCCATTGGTGGGCCCCAAGAATCAATTCCACTGGTGGGCCCCAAGAATCAACTCCAATGGTGGGGCCCTAGAAGCAACTCCATGGTGGGGCCCCAAGAATCAACTCCAAAAACTTGGTGGGCCCCAAAAAGAATCCCAAAATCACCCACTGGTGAGCCCCAAGAATCAACTCCATTGGTGGGCACCAAGAATCATCTCCATTGGTGGGCACCAAGAATCTCCACTGAGGGGCCCCCAAAAACCAACTCTACTGGTGTGCCCCAAGAATCAACTCCACTGGTGGCCCCAAGAATCAACTCCACTGGTGAGCTCCAAGAATAACCCCATTGTTGGACCTTAGGCACCTCAGTTCAACACTGTCCTCAAGAACTGATGTTGCTTTTTTGCATGGGCTTCGTGTGCACGGAGATGTTCAATTTTCATTGGAAACAATAAGAAGTGGATTTCCATCAGATTAAAACTGAAAATGTCGGCCCTTTGAAAAATAGTGAGGGAGGTGTTGTAGAGGGCAGTGAGGAGAAAGCAAATCTATTAAATAATTTTTACTACACCGTATTTACTGGGGAAAATGACCTTCCTATTGATGAGCAGAGGGATGAGGTAAACTCCTCCTTAAATGTTTCTTGTCTAACCCAGGAAGAAGTGCAGCTCCGCCTTAAGAAGATTAAAATAGACAAATCACCAGGTTCTGCCAAGGGCGCTCTGTAATGTGCCTGACATAGGAGTGGGCATAGTTACAAATATAGCGAATGGGGCCGCGCCAGTTCTCAGGCTGCCCCAGCCACACATGTCGTCCATAGTGACCAGGATTCTGGAGAAGGGTCGTTGATTCGGGAATTTCTTTTGATTGTGAGATTGGAGTCAGGAAGGCATTTTTTCCCTAAAGTGAGGACAATTAGTTTCTACCTCATGGGGGGTTTTGCCGTCCTCTGGATCAACACTAGAGCAAAATAGGCTGAACTGGACAGATGTCTGTCTTTTTTCATCTTTCCAAACTATAAAAGGATACATCCACATGGTACGGGTTTGCAGTCGGCTTTCAAGTCCAAAAACTGTCTCAAAACCGACTTCCGCCATCTCCATAGACTTTGATAGAAAATCCGAGCTGTAGTCTACATAGCTTGGATTTTCTGACTGTTGGATTTAAAATCTGAAAATTAAAAAAAAAAAACCTGGAACATCTCATTCTTCCGATTCTTCTGTCCGGTCTTCAGGCAGAAAATGTAATGTTCAAAGGTTAAGGGAGACGGCCAAATCCACAAACCATGGACAGAACCATCCCCTAAAACCGCTCAAGATAAAATACCAGTCGAATTCTTAATCGGACTCCTACTGGCATTTTGTTATTGCCGTGTGGCCGTAGCCTAAGGCATGTTCACACGGACTTTTAATCGGATTGTGGTCCAAATACCGCCACAAGGTGTGCCCCAATTACGTGCCTGTAAAACGGCCAAAGTTTACGGTAATTCACATTTTCTCTAGAAAAATATGGGATTCGTTCTTCCCCCCCCGGCAAACCCCCCCGGGCGGGGAGATAATTCACACGTCACTTTATGGGGTATCGGGCGCTAGCAGTGATGTCTGGGGGCCGGCAAAGTGCCCCCCCTGTTACTCCCCCGTCCCCCCCGCCCCCTTCCACACGGCGAATTGCGGGGGTTTTTCGTCCCGCAAAAAAGCCTGTGACATCCCAAAGGGCCTTTTTTAAAAAGGGAGGGGGGTTTTTTTCATCGGATTTGGGGTTTTGCCAAAAACCCACCACACCCACCGCTGTGTAGTCCCAATAAAAAAACTGTGCTTAGTTAACAGGAAGGTTTTCTACTGAAGCCGCCATCCGTCTGGTGGTAGAGAGAACATGTACCGCTGGATTCCCATAGCCTTCATCGTACGGGGCCACGGGACATACAAATGCAATTTTATTGCTACGGTATTTTAGTTTCGCTGTGTAGACAAAGCCTAACTTTTATTCTGATGCAGATTTAGTGCTGAATCCGCAACCTAATCAGTGGTGTGAACACATAGAACATATAGAACACAGAACACATAAAAATATCCACAAAAACTATCGAACACCCAACATAAAAACATGACCAGAACACAGAACACATAGAACATATAGAACACCGAACACATAAACATAAGAAAAAGAAAACAAGAAAAGAACACATAGACTATAGAAAAAAAAGAACCATAGAACATATGGAACACAGAAAAAAAACAAACACATAGAGCATTCGAACACATAGAAATATCGAAACTAAAAAATCAACACATAGAACACAGACAATAGAACACAGAACATAAAACACAGAAAAAATAGAACACTAGAACATATGATGAACCACTTTAGAGAACTACCGAACACCAAAGAACACATACAAAACAATATCGCTACGTAATAGTCGCGGAACATAAGAACTTATCTGATACAATATAGAACAACTGAACATATAGGAACACATAGAACATATCGAACACAAGAAAAACAAGAACATATCGAACATATAGAACACATCCAGAACATATCGAAACACATAGAACAACACAGAACAATGAACGAACACATAGAACATATCGACCACATAGAACATATCGAACACATAGAACATATAGAACATATAGAACACAGAACATATCGAACATATAGAACACAGAACATATCGAACACATAGAACATATCGAACACATAGAACATATCGAACACATAGAACATATCGAACACATAGAACATATCGAACACATAGAACATATCGAACATATAGAACACAGAACATATCGAACACATAGAACATATTGAACACATAGAACATATCGAACATATAGAACACAGAACATATAGAACACAGAACATATAGAACACATAGAGCATATCGAACACATAGAACATATCGAACACATAGAACATATCGAACATATAGAACACAGAACATATCGAACACATAGAACATATCGAACACATAGAACATATCGAACACATAGAACATATCGAAAATATATAACACAGAACATATCGAACACATAGAACATATCGAACACATAGAACATATTGAACACATAGAACATATCGAACACATAGAACATATCGAACACATAGAACATATAGAACACATAGACCATATAGAACACAAAACATATAGAACACATAGACCATATAGAACACAAAGAACATATAGAACATATCGAACACTGAACATATAGAACACATAGAACATATAGAACATATAGAACATAAAAAGGGAAAAGTTACAATGTTTCTAGCGTTCCAGAACATGCCCAGCACTAATAACAATGTAGCCTTTCCAAACATACATTTAAAACACTTGTTTGCTTGAGGCGCTGGTGATTTCAACAGTGTTGGTTCAGTGCATACCGGAGATTTCATTCCACAGCGGATCTTTCCTTCACCTAATCCTGATGGGTACCACACACCGCGCTGTGCTCCTCAGTGCACAATGGGGCAGATGTATCCATACTGTGTGACTCTTTGTATTTGTTTACAACACAATTTTAAAACGCTATCCATAATCGCGGTTGCTGTTCGAAATTGCCGTCGCCCCCTTACATTGAATGTAGGGGAATCAGACTGCAATTCGCTGAAATATACAGCATGTTTTAAAATCTGCCGGAATCCGAAGGATTTTAAAATAGACTGGAAAAAATCTGTGCTGTGTAGACTACAGGATGGATTTTTCCTTGTGTGCTACACAGCGCTGGGTACCATTGGATTTTCGGCAGATTCTAAATACCGAATCCGCCGAAAATCTGACGTGCTGTGTAGAGATAGCCTTAGGCTACGTCCCCACGGCAAGGGTTTTCAGTTGGTTTTACAAACTGAATCTCTCTTTTTGCAACTCTGATAACTCGTCCCTTTAACCCATAACAGCAATGAGGGATATGCATGCAGACAGCCTATCACACACCTTATATAGACACCAAGTCAGTGCACCGCACGTGGTTTCCTTCATGAGCTATGTGCTGCTGACAGTAGGAAGTGGTCATAATAATGTGATGCAACTGTGGAGATTTATATTCATCTGACTGCACAGAAACTCGACCAAAATTTGTATTTGTAAATGCTCCCGTATGTTTTCATACCTTAAGGCAGGCATCCTGAAACTGCGTCCCTCCAGCTGCTGGGAAACTACAACTCCCATCATGCATTTATATAATCTATAACACTGTATGGATACAACTGCCCCATTGTGCACTGAGGAGCACAGCGCGTGTGTGTCACCATCAGATTAGGATGAAGGAAGATCCGCTGTTGAATGAAATCCTCCTGGTATGCACTCATAGACATTGGATGATAGCCTGACCCCAGTAAGCCCTTCAGGCAGGCTCCCAAACGCGCCCCCACTGCGGAAAACTACAACTCCCATCATCCTTTATAAAATCAAAACCCGTGGGGAAGGGGAGTGTAGTTTCCCAAAGCTGGGGGCCGAAATTTTGAGATGCCTCCCCTTAAAGGGGTTGTCCACTACATTATTCTCTGCCCCCCAGCCTGTTTCCTTGGTTTCATTTTGAATTCAGGGGCGTGTTTACTGGGTTCCACTAGGCTGCAGTAGAAGCCAGGTCTGTAGCTATAGCAACCAGTGCTGGCAGCCTATCAGGAGAGATCAAACAGGTCTGTAGATATAGCAACCAGTGCTGACAGCCTATCAGGAGAGATCAAACAGGTCTGTAGCTATAGCGACCTGAGGAGCTGATGCAGCCCATACAAGAGGGGATATCTAGGAATAGGTAGGACACTGTTAATGGACACAATTGCAAAGTGACTTGTTTTGCAAGATTTTTAGATAAAAGCAGCAACCCTTGGGTGCGAGACAAACCCCTTTAAGGGCTTTAACATGGGATGGGTATCGTCCGAATGTCTACAGGAATATGCTCAAAGGTCCTGCAATCAGCCGATACATGAGCGAATGCTCCTGGGTCAGTTGATCCCATCTTTCATGCAGGACTAGGAAGAGGCTCCCTCTTTCAGCCCACCAGCTCCCATAATCATGGGATGCGGATTTGTTTCCATGGCAGCCAGGGGCCCTACATCGGTCCCCAGGTTTGCCACACACTTAGTTTGCCTGTCAGTCTTAGGTGAAAAAGCAGTATTGTTGTGAAAGACTTAGCAGGATGCAAGCGACTGCAGCTCCTAACAGAAAAATCAAATAGAATGAAATTACGTTCCTCCCAAAAAAAAAAAAAAAAAAAATTACTTTTAAAACTGTACATTTTTTTCAAATAATAAAAAAATTTGCAATATAACAGATTATTCAAATTCAGTTGTGCAGGCTGTGAAAAAGCATGCAAAAAACGACAAAGGAAATGCTGAGTTTAAAAGTCAAACAATGAAAACTGAATGCACCTCAAAATGGTGCAAACTTAAAAAAAAACATAAACATATAACAACCCGTAGGGCTAAGTCAGAGGCGTAACTTGAAGCTCCTGGGCCCTGGTGCAAAAAGTGAAATAGAGGCCCTCCACCACCACGTCCCATTCACAGCACTGGTGTCATCTTATGTTGCAGAGGGGCTTTTGGGCCCCCTCCGGCTGCGGGGCCGGTAGCGACTGCTACCTCTGCACCCCCTGTAGCTACGCCCTTGGGCTAAGTCCACGCAGCATACGCTAAAAAGGCATCCAAAATCCGACAGCATTTGAACATTGCTGGACTGCGGCCGGACCTCAGTTTTTGCCGCAGATTTCGGATCAGTTTTCAGATTTGCCATTGGCCGACGGCAAATCCGGGCGGATTATCTAACGTTTTAAAATCCGTCAGATTTTTTATCATTGTCTATGTAGCAGAGGGCACTGTTGGATTATCTGCAGATTCAGTATTTGGAATCTGCCGAAAATCCGATGGCGTCGCTGTGCTGTGTAAACATGGACTAAGGCTACGTCTACACGGCAGTGATTTACTGTCAGATTTTTAAGCGGATTTGGAACTGTAGATACCGGATCTGCTCTAAAATCCGACTGTAAACCATCCCCATAGACCTCAATAGCAGAGGCGTAACTTCAAGCTCTTGGGTCCTAGTGCAAAAAGTGAAATGGGGCCCACAGTTACTTTGCACCATTTACAATACTGATGTTTTCTTATGTGGCAAGAGGGCTTTTGGGGCCCCTGAGGCTACGCCCCTGCTCAATAGAAAATCCGAGCTGTAGTCAACACGGCACGGATTGTATGATGTTGGATTTAGAGATCAGCGAGCAGTAAAAAGTTCTAGTTCGATTAGAACCTTGAACTTTTGTGAGTTCAAATTCGAACTAGAAAACCATTAAAGTCAAATGGGAGGAGATGTTCGGGTTTTTTACATTTTATATCGATACAGGTGAGGAGAAGCTGGAATTAGCATCCATAACAGTAAACTGGATACGTGGAACAACTTAGTGAAGACAATTTGGCCCTAAGAGTGACAGAAAAAAAATCACAGACTAAAATATTTCATTCCTTTTAATGGCTAACTGAGAAGATGAGGACAGCTTGCAAGCAGGGGCGGTGCTATAGGTGCAGCGGTAGCAGCTGCTACGGGGCCCTGCATCCTGAGAGGGCCCAAAAGCTCCTTTGACACAAAGGAGACGTGTGTTATACAATTACTAATCCCCCAAAACTGCAAAAACTGAACTTTTCGGCACGGAGTATAATTTAGCAAATCCAAGCACTCTGTGTAATATATATCCATGTATATGAGAGTTAGGAGTTATGTTTACATAGTTACATAGTTTGTCAGGCCGAAAAAAGACATACGCCCATTCAGTTCAGCCCATTTGTTAAAGTGTTGCACTGTGATCCTGCAAATGTCGCCAAATAACAGCTTCTGGGAGTGGGAAAGATGCAGCCAGCAATACCAAACTCCCTAGCTATTGCTATCTTTGGAGAGGAAAATGCTATGCTAACTAAGAGCAGTCTGTACAGAACACAGAGTGAGCTGAAAATGGCATTCGCAAGGCAATACAGTGAAATATATATAATATGGTCATGTGATTTTATTAGCCAATGAGAGCCTTACACCTCAGTAATGATGTTTTTGACACTTCTCTGTGCTCTGCACCGATTGTATGACCGCCAAAAGTGCAGAGAGGTGATTGGATGTCCGCCAAATGTGCAGAAAGGTGATTGGATGGCCGCCAAAAGTGCAGAAAGGGGATTGGATGGCTGCCAAAAGGGCAAAAATGTGATTGGACGGTGCCAAAAGTGCAGAAAGGTGATTGGATGGCTGCCAAAAGTGCAAAAATGTGATTGGACGGCCGCCAAAAGTGCATAAAGTTGATTGGATGGCTGCCAAAAGTGCAAAAAGGTAATTGTATGGCCGTCAAAAGTGCAGAAAGGTGATTGGACGGCCGCCAAAAGTGCAGAAAGGGGATTGGATGGCCATCAAAAGTGCAGAAAGGGGATTGGATGGTGCCAAAAGTGCAAAAAGGTGATTGTATGGCCGTCAAAAGTGCAGAAAGGTGATTGGAAAGGCCGCCAAAAACAGAAAGGTGATTGGGGGTGGCCAATCAAAAGTGCAGAAAGCGGAATGGATGGTGCCATAAGTGCAAAAAGGTGATTGTATGGCCGTCAAAAGTGCAGAAAGGTGAATGGACGGCCATCAAAAGTGCAGAAAGGGGATTGGATGGCCACCAAAAGTGCAGAAAGGTGATTGGATGGTGCCAAAAGTGCAGAGTGGTGATTGGATGTCGGCCACAAGTGCAGAAAGGTGATAGGTTGGCTGCCAAAAGTGCAGAAAGCCGCTGAAAATGAAACTGGAAATGGTGTGTAGAACTAGAACTTTACTCGAATGAACAGCAAAATGTTTTGTTCGAGTTCTATAAATTCAAGAAGTTCTACTAGAACTTAACTTTTCTAGAACGGTTCAATCAACACTAGTTGGATTTCAAATCTGAAAACCCATTTAAAAAACTTAGAGCTTGTTCTATAATCCGCCGTGTTTCACTTGAAATCGCTGGATTCTAGCACTGAAGTTGTAGATCCATCCCCAATCTGAACAGTACGTGGGAGCCTGAAGCTGTAGAACCAGCCACAGCCTGACCAGGAAGCGCGAGCCTGAAGCTGCAGAACCGTACACAGCCTGAACAGGAAGTGGGAGCATGAAGCTGTAGAACCGTACACAGCCTGAACGGGAAGTGGGAGCCTGAAGCTGTAGAACCATCCACAGCCTGACCAGGAAGTATCAACCTAAAGCTGAAAACCACCACAGCCTGAACTACGTGGGAGCCTGAAGCTGTAGAACGTCCACAGCTGCCAGGACTGGAGCCTGAATGTGAACCGTACACGCCTGAACGGGGTGCAGCCTGAAGCTGTAGAACCGTACACAGCCTGAACAGGAAGTGGGAGCCTGAAGCTGTAGAACCACCCACAGCCTGAAGAGGAAGTGGCAGCCTGAAGCTGGCTGTGAAGAGTAAAAACAGCCAGATGGAACGACTCCTTTAAAGTATTGTTATTTTACATCTTTATTTCAGTAGGAATCGGCGCACCTTTTCCAGGGTATAATTGGACAGCCCTAAAAAGATGTCCCTGCTGAATGATGCCCCTTGACAGCCGCTGTTTGGGAGGTGCATTGTTGGACATGAAAGGGTTAAATACAACATGAAGGGTCATTACCCTGGAGTGCGCTGTGTGTTTGTGTCTCTAGGAAGCCCATGGAGGACACTCGCACGCGTCTCTACAAGAGGCCGTCACCCCGGCCATCGTTAGGGCGTTCTGCATGTTTACAATTAAACGCTACAGATGAAAACAATTTCTTTTGAATGGAAGAGTCATTTCCGAGCTTCAAATTAGAGAGATTGTGGCCGCACCGCCCCCCCTCCTCCCCGTATCGTTTCTCCCTAAGCCTCTTTATGAGGGAGTTTACTCTGCGGCGGCCAAGTCTTAAATATTTATGTCATCCCTCATAGCGCCGCACCTTCCAACTGGGGCGGAGAGGAGCCGGCGGTCCCAGCGAACACAAACCCAAAGGAATTGCTGCCAGTTACGCTAATTTACATTCAAAGTAATGATTTTATGGTTTTGCATACTTTTTTTTTTTTTAAACCAACACCAATATATAAAAAACTACCAAAAATACATATATACAAAACTTTTTATTCATTTCCAAATGTATAGTAAAATACAAAGACCAAATCCATATAGCTAAAAATGATGGTGCCACAATGATACAACCCCACACTAGGTGGTATACATAAGGTGCATAATCATGTCAAATAAATAACATAGTATATAACCAAATATACATATAAATATACAAACAATCAATGAGATGTCACCATATAATCACCCATTGTAAGAGCGCATACCCACCCAAGGGGGCACAGGGCAGCC